>CM022301.1:594008171-594084280 GCA_011799875.1 Thinopyrum elongatum
CCATCAGCCGTGGCAGCCTCGCCCCCCATCCCGCATTCCACCAGGCTGCACCCCGCCTCTGCTCCCTCCGGCCGGCGTGCCACCGTAAATATTTTTATACATTTTTTATGTCTATTTTTTCATACACATTGCATATTTTTTTTCTACCTTTTTCATATACATGAGAATTTTTTAATACATGTTTACCATTTTTAAAATTATTATTATAATTTTTGTAATATTTTGGTAAATGTCTTTAATATATATTTAGAATATTTGAAAGTACAAACAAATGTAAAAAATGAGCAATAAACGAAAAAACAAAACATGAAACAAAACAGAGAACAAAACGAGCTCTTTGAGGCCCGTGGCCTCCCGCGCGCTGGGCCAGCCCAGTCTCGCGCTCGCCATCAGTCGTGGCAGCCATCGCCCCCATCCCGCAGCCACTAGACTGCGCCCCGCCTCTGCTGTCCTCCGGTCGGCGCGCCACCGCCCATCGTCTCTCCAGTCGGACCCCCCTCTCCCCCACCCCATCTCTCACTACCAGGCGAAACCTTCTGCTTTGCCCCCACCCGACTCTCCTGGCCCAGCGCCCAGTCTGTCATGGGAGGGCACGGACGAGGCCGGCGCGCCTCCAGCGGGTAGACGCGACCCCGCATCTCACCCTCTCTGCTCTGCTCCGCCCCAGGTCCAACCCCGTACCCCTACCCCTTCCTGCGGCGCTCCTATGTTTTTTCTAGTTACGCTTGTCCTAGCATCATTAGCAATTTCAGGATTTTGTTAAAAATTCAGTTCTTGTTGCTGCTAATCGAATTTCTGGGACATCAGATAGTTCTGAGTCTGGTGGAAATCGAGTCTTCTCCGAATGCAATAAATCATGCATTAGTAACTACAGTAATGGATACAGCTTGTGCCGAGACAACTCTATTTTGATCTGTCTGTTATGCTGAATGTTGAGTTACATGACTTACAAACATCTGTATTATATACTTCCAAGACTGCGCCCATGACTTCGCGATAATATTATGCTATCAATCCTATTAACCCATAGACTTTGATGTCACATGATTTTATTTTCTAAATTCCAAACAATTATTAAAATAAATAATGATGATTAAGTAACAATAATATATATGCAGAATTTAAAAAAATAAAAAATAAAAAAATGCGAATTTTGTGCAAAAACTAAAATCTTCCTGCTTTCATATTTCCCTTTCGAATTTTGAAAATCTAAAAAAATGACATGCGGCCGTAGGACAGTAGGCCCAGTATCGCATTAGACAAAGATCCTATGACCAGAAACACTCAGATCGGGAAGACAGACGGTTAAAAATGTGAATCACTGAGAAGGCTCACTTTAGGCTCGGTTTTACTGTCCTTAAAGTTCTCGTCTTGCCTGAGCGTGCGCATATATAGAGCTGCCCCATTAGCTCAGCTTGCTCGCTCGATATTTCAGGTTGCCCGCTCGTCGGTCGACGTATTGATTTTTGGTACGTTTTTCTTTTGTTTCTTCATCAATTTTTCTTTGATTTTCTTTTTTTATTTGTTTTTTCATCGGGTTTTTTGTTTCTGTCATTGTTTTTATTGGTTTTTTTTATTTCCTTTCTTATTTTCTTTGTTTCTTTCTCGGTTTAACTGGTTTTTTTTGCTTTCCTTTTTTCTTCTTCTTTTTCTTTGTTTCTTTTCTTGTTTTCTTCTTTTTTTCGTTTGTCTCCAGTTGTCTGTGCTATTCTGTTGCTTCACGCTATGTTCCTTACAAATAACCCGAGTGGGACATGTTGCATCCCTGTGGATCAACAACTTTCCCACTATCCAGTTAAGACCTCGTTACCGGTAATTGTTCTCTTTTCTCGTACCGTGTTCCGGCATCCCCCCCTTTCTCAATCACAAAGTGTCCTGGCCAGACTATGATGGCTACCATAACCCGAGAGGGCCCAGAGATATCTCGCCGTCGTCTGGGAGCAAATCCCAATCTGTGAGCTTCAGTTACTTACAATATCTTTTCCATGAACCCTAACCGCCGTAATAGCCACCCTTTACGGATGATTTTAACAAGACCCCAAAGTTCATGAAGCAATCATAAGACACTCTATACTCCTGGTCTAGGAATCATGCAAATGTTAACCATCCTGTGTTATTAACCATTTACTTCTGACAAATGTTCTCATGCATACATCAATTCGGGTCGATTCAACACAAAATGTTCTTTCTAACATTGTGCCCTCAAATTGCTGCTGGCATAGAAATGCCCATGATCAAGAAACAGAAACCATCATGCACCCTGAGCTATCTTATGGAGTGTCAGACTAGGATAATTTTCGTTTATTATCCCACATGCATATGAAGAGCCTTCCTCCGAGCCTCATGGTTATTGCAACTCGAGAACCATAAGCCAGTTCTAGCAAGGAACTAAACCTCATTATAACAGGGAGATAATCAATACCAAACATTGATTATGGCCTCTAGGGCAATATCTCCTCCAGGCTCCATTTCAACAGACCGACGAGGCTCTTTCAGTGTAAAAGCCGCAGTCTCTAAGCAACACTTTAAAAGGATAATGGCATTTAATTTATTCTCTTTGATCTTACCATTGTCCTAAATGGTTTTTCATTACATCTGCGCGGACTTCCACTCATCGGGTGTTCCAGGAGGTTAAGTTATGAAACCCTTTCACAACCATCAGACGATTAGCTAAACTTGTAACTCAAATATTCCTTTGCGCACTCAAATTGCAGAACATAATTTTCTTGTTACAATAACTTCTACTTCATTTTGAAAACCCTTCCAAATATTCAAAGATCAGACTTACGTCTCATCAAGTAAATGTACTATATATTCTACTTGAGTCATTTCTGAAGAAGTAATCCACTACTAACAAACATTTATCGTACTACACACATCAATTTATGATCACAAAAAGTTTTGTTGTTCGTATGTCCTTATGGCCTGGTAATGGTATTTCAAGTCCACTTCACTTTTCGTAGAATTTGCAAGTGTCAGATGATCAAAATCAAATGACTCAAAATCCATCATAAATGGCAGTTCCTGCGGGTTTCTTCTCAATGTGACCAAATGCAGTGCCACACTTGTGGGTATTCTTTTAGTCTGTGAGCATTTAGCGTCAGTGTTATGGATGTAATCATATGACCAATCAATATTCATAACATACGTCCCATCTTGGATGACGCATGACCCTTCATTTTCATAATACTTAACAATAATTGTTGTTTTATGAACAATCTTTTGCAACAAATTTGTGGCATGGGCATGTGTGTAAACTCTACAATGAATTATGAAGTAAATCCAGAGGTAATAGATTTATTATCATGATTCATAACATACTCTCATTCTCAATGAAAGTATGGCCCTTATGTTTATTCATAACATCGAACCTTAAAGGTTTCTCTATGATCACCTCTTTGCACTTACCTATGTCAAAAGGGCTAGAGTGTATGAAACTCTAAATGATTAGAAATTAAATACAGAGGGAATACAACGATGGAAGGTTAGTAACTATACTTATGCTCCCAGCGTGTTAGCAAAAAACCTCATTCCTTGCTAGTTATTTCAGGCCATAGTAGTTCTTACATCGAGTTTACAACAGATGAAATCTAGCGGTATCTTTGTGATTAACTCACAATACCTAGAATTAGCGGATTAAACATGTTTTAAACCATAATTCCCAAGAAACTTATCTTTGACCAGCCTTCTATAATACATCAAACTTGTTGACATCATACTGAGCATGGATATTCCAGTCTTCTTTCCTTTTGCCGTTATACTTTCTACAGTTTTAACTTCAGTATCTCCTACTCCATACGCAGCACTCAACTTAGAGAGTGGCGTTAGCCTCGGACTTCCTATGCGTTTGGGGGAAAGTCTTACTGACTATAACACTAACACCCTTCGACTTTCCTTCCTCTTTAGTTGTTTGTTTTTATTCACCTTCATTTATATGATAGGCGTTCTACTGCATCATCCCTCTTTTAATCAGTCAATGCCCAGTAACACTTTTACTAATATTTTGCAAACAAACATTGCTTTGGATTCTCATATCTTTTAGCCTTTGTCCCTGTCTCCTCTGAAAATGATTTTCAGACTCCATGAATTCGCATAACTATCCAAACTTAATGAAGTTCGGTATTTATTTAAGCAAATCTATTGCACGTGACCCGTACCAGAATATTTAGCTTTTGGAGCGAAGGACAGAGTCACATCATCCATGCATTAGCGGGAGAATACCGCAAGTAAGAGATAGAACAAAGTCCTTCGCGGCACTCTGAGGACATCCTCACCTTACTTTACCAACCTTAAAGTTTAACCAGATATTTAACAGCTATTGTCAATTTTAACGGGAAGTGGAAACACGAGCCATTATTCTACAACTATTATGCAAATCACACTTAACAAGTTTCCATAATTAATTGCACTGATAATTACAAGTTCATTTTTACCGTGCGCTCCACTCAATCAAGATCTAATCATAACTGATTGTGAGTGATAGAATATACACATTCAATTCACAACGCCATTGATGTGGACATCACTGATGACAAATTTCATTGTTGGGAACAAACATGCCGTCACCACCTCTCATGTGACTCCCTGTACATCTTTCAATGGGCTTGGTTCCGGCTCCAGGACGTCAAGCTAAGACTCAAGACAACCAAGTGATTCTTGCTATACGAGGAGCTGACCTCAACCCGCCTCACACTTCTCTAATCGTTCGTTACCCATAGTGGACTGGCGGCACCCCGAAAAGTTAGTGCCGTTAGGATGCTACACTTTGTGAGAACACTACCTCCTTGAATATGTTGTGAGGATCACCCTGAATAAAAGCGACTACGCGCAATCAAGAGGGAGCATCATAAGGGAAATAAACATCCTCAGCAATTCATAATCGCATTGATATGGTAATAGCCCTTTCTCTTCTGACAGCGAAAGACTTTCATTTCTTCGTCTTCGCTTCTCTGTCGGGTTCACCTTCGCGACGTGATTGGCCACCGCCACCACCTTGTTCGATGCCACCAGATACTTGCTATCTCTATAGCTTAATAAATAAGTCATTACAAAGGTGACACGTAGTCTTTTATAGTACAATCATATGGCTCCCGCCCCCATTTTTCCCCAATGCCGGATCTGACACCAGTCATGTTAATTCATTTTACATCATATAGATCGTCATCTCTCATAATCAAATTAATTGAGGCACTGCTATAACCACACTCCTATGCACATGCTACCATCCTCAAAAACCAAGTTAGACGTCCTTACTCGGTTCATGCAAGAACTTGTTTTACGTGGCTTCTAGGTTCGACAACACCAATCTAACAACGTCCATCAATCAAGTCTGATAATTCAAGCCGCTAGATTAACTTCACGGGGTGTATGAAACCGAATAATAAAATCTCGAGCCCATACTGACTTCATCATACGACTGACCCCCGTGCAGATCCATATCTGCATTGGGCCCTTATCGTCTGGCGAAATTTTTATCTTTCTTTTTAACTCCGGTGGAAATTCAAATGAACTTTAGCAGTTCGTTGATCAATCAGGATCAACGGATTGCCAGACATTGAACTCCGACCATGGTGTTATCAATGAATCAAAAATTATCAAAATTCCAGGGAAGCACAAGAAATCGGTAAAATCTTTCATCTGCTCCCTCACAATATTTTCAGTAATAGAACTCATCTATCCTACTAATTATAGTGTTGGCAACCCATACATATTTAGGTATCTAAGACCGCAACCTGCATCACGCATAGCACCGGCCATGATGCCACTGTAGGGGAACGCCGCAGGAACAAAAAATTTCTGACCTACGCATCACCCAGCCCACTATGGGACTGCATACAAGGTTTGATCTTTTCTTTACCACTCGTAGCGTACGAAGTCTGATTCGATGACGATGTCGGCGTGCAGATCCCCGCAGCTAGGATTTACACCTCCCAATGAGGAATGTAACTCCCTCGTCAGCCCCTCGGACAGCCCTCCGGGAGGTGGTCTGCCAGTCCCTCGGACGGTGTCCGTGGACATCCTTCGGAGGACCCTCAAAACTACTCTGACGGTCACTCGTGACAGCCTTCGGGAGGAGTCCTCGCACTCTCGACGGTCACTCGACAATCCTTCAGGAGGCACTCTCGAACTAAGACCGAAACAACGATCTCCCTACAGAGTTGCACACATACGGTGTCATCTATTCGTCTAGTGCTCGCCGTCCAGAATGTTCCCACTGGAACCCCAGACATGCATTTCGGCCTAACGAAACCTATTTTCGCGGGGAGGGAGATATTAAGCCAAACAGTCTATGGCATGTGTATGTGAGAAGGGATGAGTGTTTGGGGAAGCCCCCCACTCCTTTATAGGAAAAACCAAGGGTAGATGGTCTTCAAAATACCGAAATGTGGGTAACGCAGCAGAAACCAGAAAAATTCCGACCTACTCACCAAACCCAGGACACTATGGAGATATGGCCCTAGAGTCAATAATAAATGTTGTTGATTATCTCCCCTGTTCAAGTAATTAGGTTTATGGTTCCATTGCTATAACTTCTATGGTTCTCAGAGTCTGCAAATAAAACGAGGCCGAAGGATGACCATATGCCACGTGTGGGAATAAATAAACGGTAAATGTATTCTAGTCCTGGCCTCTAACTAGCTCAAGTGTTGCATGTGGTTCTGTTTCCCTGTCTGGGCACGTTGTATGCCTCACTTTGAGGGCAGCAATGTTAGCAGAATATTTGTGTTGAATCGCCCGAATTGATGTTATGCTAAAAATAGATTCATTCGTCACAAGTTAATGTTAATAACATGCAGGAATTAATGTTGCATAATTCTTATACCATGAAAGTACGAGTTCTTCATGCTTGATTCATGCACTTTGGGGTTTGTTTAAACGTCATCCGGAACTGGATGGCTATTACGGCGGCTTCGGGTTCATTGAAAGTATGTCAAGTACTTGATAGCTCAAGATTGGGATTTTCCTCCTCCTCGATGAGAGGTATCTCTGGGCCCTCTTGGGTGTTACGGTAATCCATCATCGTCTGGCAGACACAGGGTGATTTGATCACTGGGATATGCCGGACACGGAACGAGAAAAGAGAACAATACCGGTAACGAGGTACTGGCATAGTGGACAAGGAGTTGACCGCAGGATGCCAACATGTCCTCAACCTCGGTATTGTACTAGTGTCAGCGAAGCAACAGGAATAAGCACACGTCAACTGGAGTTCGCTCGAATGTCATTCGTGTGGGTATGGGGTCATATGGTGCCACGCTCCGATGTTGATCATTGCTCGGAAGGGGTTCCGGGTCATGTCTATACTTCACCGAAACCATAGGGTCACACGCTTAATGTCATCTATCTGCCTGAATACTAGACATCGGGGTCTGAAGAAAGTTTCCGAAAAAGTTTTCGGAACAAGGCGAAACTTTCTTCCTAAAACTTTCTTTCGAACTTTCTTTCTCTCAGACTACCTGTCTAGTATTCATGGCAGATAGATGACCCTTACGTGTGACCCCTTAGGTTCAGGTGAAGCATAGACCTGACCCTAACCCCTTCTATCAAAGATCAACATCGAGCCCGTGGACACCCATATTGCCCCCTATACCACAACGGATGATATTCGAGTGAACCTCCATTGCCGTGTGCTATTCTCCCGTTCTCCTTTCGCGATTGTTACCAATACCCGAGGTGAGACATGTTGGCATCCCTGTTGGATCAACACCTTCCACTATGCCAGTTACCCTCGTTACCGGCTATTGTTCTCTTTTTCTTCCGTTCCGTTGTTCCGGCATCCCCGTGATCAAATTCACAAGTGTCTGGCCATCCTATGATGGATCCCATAACACCGGCGGGCCCAGAGATTCTCTCCATCGTCATGAGCAATCCTGTCTTAGCTACAAGTTACTTGACATACTTTCCCATACCCGTAAAGCCCCGTAATAGCCTCCGTTACGGATGAACGTTTAACACAACCCCACGTCTTCATGAATCAACATGAAGGAACTTCAATACTCTCATGTCGAGAATCATCAAACTTTCACCATCTCTGTGTTATTACCCATTACTTTGTGACGAAAGAATCCTCATATCATAACATCAATTCGGGTCGATTCACAAATGTTCTGCTAACATTGTGCCCTCAAGTTGGCTGTCTAAGACATGCCTAAATATTAGGAAAACATAATCATCATGCAACCTTGAGCTCGTCTTATAGGCCACGACTAGGAATACATTTTACCGTTTATATTATCCACCGTTCACAGGTTTTCTCCAGAGCCTTTATGGATATACGGGCTCGGGAACCACAGCCTTATCATGGAACATAACATAATTATGAACAGGAGATCATAAATAACTATTTTGTTTTTTTATTATTGCCTCTAACGGCATATCTCCTACAAAAATGCCCAGGACGGAAACACTTTCCAAGGTAAAAAGGGAAGCAAGTGGCAAGTGGGGCTCCAGGGGAGCCCCCTTCTTGGCCGGCCACACACCTAGAGGGCCCCCCAAAGGGGGCCTCTCATCCATCATTCATCCCAAAATATCTTGGGACAAAGCCCAAAATAATGGCTTCAAAAAGGGGGTATCCAAAAAGCCTGTTCACTAGTCTGGAACCTTTTTCCGCGACCATTAAATCCGAAAATCTTTTTGTGGGTCATAGAATAATTCCATTACCCACACAAATGATTTTGGACGCGTTCGAAACAATTCGGATTAGTTATTTTCATCTGCGAAATGTAAACAAAGCGGTCCTCCGGCAGTCTCGGGAAATTTTCCGGTTTTTCTTCTTCCGGAAAATTCCTCATAAGTTTCCAGAATGATTCGGCACCACCCGCCCAGAATTATCAGGCGTGTGGCCGAACCATTGCTTAATGGCATCCCCTGAAACGACTTTTCAGTTTTACCGGAACTCATCCGGTGACCTCTCTCTTCGGACTTTTTCGCTGTCTCCGAAACCTTTTCCGGATGACTTTCTCTCAGACTCCCCGTCTAGTATTCCGCAGATAGATGACCCTTAAGCGTGTGACCCTATAGTTCGGTGAAGTATAGACGTGCCCGGAACCACCGTCCGATCAATGATCCACCTCGGAGCCTGGACACCCATATTGACCCCTATACCCACACGAACTGAATATCGATTGAACATCCAGTGCCGGTGTTATCCGATTGCTTTGCGATATGTTACAATACCTAGGTGAGATATGTGGGCATCCCCGTGGATCAAACCAACTTGTCCACGATGCGAGTTTACCATCGTTACCGGTATTGGTTCTCTTTTCCTCGTTAACCGTGTTCTCGGCATCCCCGTGATCAAATCACAAGTGTCTGGCCCAGACGATGATGGATACCGTAACACCGAGAGGGCCCAAGATATCTCTCCATCATCGTAGGAGCAAATCCCATCTTGAGCTATCAAGTATACTTTGACATACTTTCCCATGAACCCGTAAGCCGCCGTAATAGCCATCCAGTTACAGATGCGTTTACAACCCAAAGTTCATGAATCACGCATGAAGAAACTCGATCTCTCATGGTCTGAGGAATCATGCCAACGTTAACCATCTCTGTTTTATTACCCATAACTTGTGACGAGAAATCTCATCGCATAACACATTCGGGTTGATGTCAACACAAATTTTCTTCTAACTATTGGTCCTCAAGTTTGCTGGCATCAGACATGCCCCTGATCAGGAAAACAAACCATCATGTCAACCTTGAGCTAGTCTAGAGGCCAGACAAAAGAATACATGTTACCGTTTAGTATTCCACACGTTCATAGGAGTCTTCCCTCCTATCCTCGTGGTTATTGCAAACTCGCGAACCCTAGCAGTTATACATGGAACATAAACCTAATTAGACAGGGAGATAATCCAATAACTTTATTATTGCCTCTAGGGATATCTCCTTCCTCAGCTTGTGCCGAGCAACATCATATTTTGATCTGTTCTGGCTGAATTGATAGTTACGACTTACAAACCATCTGTATTATATACTTCCAAGACGCGCCCATGACTTCGCGATATATATCTATCATCCTATTACCCAGAACTTTGATGTACATGTATTTTATTTTGAAATTCCAAACCAATTATTCAAAATAATAATGAGATTAGTTAACTAATAATCTATATGCAGAATTTAAAAAAAATTAAAAAAATAAAAATGCCGAATTTGGGCAAAAACTACAAATCTTCCGCTTCCTCGTTCCCTTCGTCATTTTGCAAAATCTCCAAACACAATGACATGCGGGTGCCGTAACAGTGGCCAGTAATCGCAGTAGCAGACACGACGTTCACTGAGAGGGCCCCACATAACACTCGATCGGAAACCAGAGCCGGTTCCCCACAAAGTGATCCACTGCAGCAAGGCTTCGCTTTAGGCTCGGTTTTACTGTCTCAAAGTTGCGTCTTGCTCGAGCGAGTGCGCCATAGTATAGACTTGTGCCCCATTCGCTCAGCTTGCTCGCGCTCGAATTTCAGGTTGCCCGCTGGTCGTATCGCACGTCATTGATTTTTGGTCTGTTTTTCGTTTTTGTTTCTTCATCCGTTTTATCTTTGCTATTTTATTCTTTTTTCTTGTTTTTCTCTCACGGTTTTTTGTTCTGTCCATTGTTTTTCTTGGTTTTGTTTTATTTCTTTTCTTCTTTGTGGGTTTTCTTGTATTCCTAACTGGTTTTTTTGCTTCCTTTTTTCTTTCTTCTTTTCTGTGTTTCTTTTCTTGTCTTCTTCATTTTTTTCGTTCATTCATTCTTCGTGGTTTCAGTGTTTCCATTCTGTTTGCACTGGTTTCTTTGTTTACTTTTTTTTGGTTTTATTGAGTTTTTCTTACCTAGTTTCCTTTGTTTCATTGTCAATTTTTCATTGGTCCTTTTTTGTTTTAAGCACATGTCAACTTTTTCCAATCCACATTTAACATTTTTCGTCATACATCTTGGAGTATTCTTTATACACATTTAAAAGTTTCAAATACATGATTAATATTTTTGAAAACTTATTTTTTTTTGTGTCTACATTTTTCACGCATCTATATTATTTATTAATATATATATATATTAAATCATTTTAAATACATCATTTAACTTTTTCAAATACATGATTAGCATTTTATTTTAAAATATATGTTTTTGATGTCTATTGTTATCATACACATTATACATTTTTGGTATACATCTAAATTTTTTATACATGTTTAACATTTTTCATATCATGATTAATTTTTTTCAATATATTCTTTTGACATCAACTTTTTGCGACACATCACATTTTTTTACATGTGCAAACTTTCTATTATGCATGTTTACTTTTTTTTTGAATTGGCAAGGAACATTTGTGTACATTGTATAAATCTTTTTATATATTTTTTATGTCTATTGTTTCATTACACATGCATATTTTTTCTACCTTTTCATATACATGAGAATTTTTTTAACTACAATGTTTATCCTTTTTCAATTTTATTTAATTTTTGTAATATTTTGGTAATGTCTTTATAATATTTAGAATATTTGAAATACCAACAAATGTAAAAAGAGCAATAAACGAAAAAACAAAACAGTGAAAGAAAACAGAACAAACGAGTCTTTTGAGGGCCCGTCCTCCCACGCGCTGGGGCCAGCCCAGTCTCGCGCTCGCCATCAGCCGTGGCAGCCATCGCCCGCCCATCCCGCAGCCACTAACTGCGCCCCGCCTCTGCTGTCCTCCGGCGGCGCCGCCACCGTCCCATCGCTCTCCAGTCGGACCCCCCTCATCCCCCACCCCCTCTCTCACTACCAGGCGAAACCTTCTGCTTTGCCCCCACCGACTCCTGGCCCCAGCGCCCAGTCTGCCATGGGAGGCACGGACGAGACCGGCGCGCATCCAGCGGATAGACGCGACCCGCATCTATCCACCCTCTCTGCTCTTCTCTGCTCCGCCCCAGGTCCAACCCCGTACCCCTACCCCTACCTCGGCGCTCCTCCTAGTAACGCTTGTCCTAGCATCATTAGCAATTTTCAGGATTTTTTTAAAGTTCAGTTTTTGTTTCTCTAATCGAATTTTTGGACTCAGATAGTTCTGAGTCTGTTGGAATCGAGTCTTCTCCGATGCAATAAATCATGCATTAGTAACTACAGTAATGGGATACAGCTTGTCCCGAGACAAAGCTATTTCGATCTGTCTGTTGCTGAATGTTGAGTTACATGTACTTACAAAACCATTTGAATACATATACTTCCAGACTGCGCCCATGACTCGCGATAATATTATGCATCAATCCTCTTAACCCCTAGACTTTGATGTCACATGATTTTATTTTCTAAATTCCAACAATTATTAATTAAATAATGATGATTAAGTAAGAATAATCTTATGCAGAATTTGCAAAAAAAAAAAATTAAAAAATCTCGAATTTTGTCAAAACTAAAATCTTCCTGCTTTCATATTTCCCTTCGAATTTTGAAATCGTACAAAACAAATGATATGGCGTGGCCGTTAGGACAGTAGGCCCAGTATCGCATTAGTATCAGAGATCCAACGACCAGAAACACTCAGAACGGGAAAACGACGGTTAAAAATGTGAATCACTGAGAAGGGCTCGGCTTTTACTGTCCTTAATAGTTCTCGTCTTGCCTGAGCGTGCGCATATTAAGAGCTGCCCCATTAGCTCGCTTGCTCGCGATATTTCAGGTTGCCCGCTTGTCGGTCGACGTATTGATTTTTGGTAGTTTTTCTTTTGTTTCTTCAATCAGTGTTCTTTGATTTCTTTTTATTTTTTTCCATCAGGTTTTTGTTTCTATCATGTTTTTATGTTTTTTGTTTACTTTTTCTTCTTTTTATTTCTGTTAACTGGTTTATTTTTCTCTCCTTTTTTTTCTTCTTCTTTTTCCTTGTTTCTTTCTTGTTTTTCTTTTTTTTCGCTCATTCTCGTGTTTCAGTGTTTCCATTCTTTGCATTGGTTTCTTTTGGTTTAATTTTTATTTTTGTTTATTGGGTTTCTTATTTTCCCTTTGTTTCTTGTCGATTTTCATTGGTTCCTTTTTTGTTTAAGACATGTCAACTTTTTCCAATACACATTCAACATTGTTTCGTATACATCTTGGAGTATTCTTTACACATTTAAAAGTTTCAAATACATGATTAAACTTTTTTGAAAAACTTATTTTTATGTCTACTTTTTCCCTACGCATTGTATATTATGAATATATATATATATAATATATATATGATATAGATGTAATCATTTTTAATAGACTTTAACTTTTTCAAATACATTAATTAGCATTTCATATTAAAATATATGTTTTTGATGTCTATTGTTTCATACACATATACATTTTGGGTACATCTAAATTTTTTATACAGTTTAAACATTTTCTATATACATGATTAATTTTTTCAAATATATCTTTTGACATCAAACTTTTTGCGTACAGCATCTCATTTTTTATACATGTGAAATATTTAATTATATTTAATTTATTTTTTTTGAATTGTAGAACTTGTGTACATTGTATAAACATTTTTATATATTTTTATTTCTACTTTTTTCATACACATTGCATATTTTTTCTACCTTTTTCATACATGAGAATTTTTTAATACAGTTTAGCATTTTTTTTAATATATATTTATTGTAAGAATATTTGAAAAGTACAAACAAATGTAAAAAATGAGCATAAACGAAAAAACAAAACAAGAAAGAAAACAGAGAACAAAACGAGCTCTTTGAGGCCGTGGCCTCCCCGCGCGCTAGGTCAGCCCAGTCTCGCGCGCCATCAGTCCGTGGCAGCCATCGCCCACATCCCGCATCCACCCTGCTGCACCCCGCCTCTGCTCTCCTCCAGGCCGGCGGCACCGCCCATCGTCTCTCCAGTCGGAACCCCCCCACCCCATCTTCCCTACCAGTCGAAACCTTCTGCTTTGCCCCACCCGACTCCCACGGCCCGGCCCACGCTGCCATGGGAGGGCACGGACGAGGCCGGCGCGCCTCCAGCGGGTAGACGCGACCCCGCATCTCACCCTCTCGCTCTGCTCCGCCCAGTCCAACCCCGTACCCCACCCCTACCTCGGCGCCTCCTTTTTTTTCCTAGTAACGCTTGTCCTAGCATCATAGAATTTAGGATTTTGTTAAAAATTCAGTTCTTGTTTCTGCTAATCGAATTTTTGGACAGATCAGATGTTCTAGTCTGGTCGGAAATCGATCTTCTCCGGAATGCAATAAATCATGCATTAGTAACTACAAGTAATGGATTCACTTGTGCCGAGAACAACTCTATTTTGATCTGTCTGTATCCTGAAATGTTGAGTTACATGACTTATAAACATATGTGATTATATCTTCCAAGACTGCGCCCATGACTTCGCGATAATATTATGCTATCAATCCTATTAACCCATAACTTTGATGTCACATAGATTTTTCTTTTCTAATTCCAAACATTATTAAATAAATAATGATGATTAAGTAACAAATACTCATGGTAGAATTAAAAAAATAAAAAAAATAACAAAAGGGAATTTTGTGCAAAAACTAAAATCTTCCCGCTTTCATATTTCCCTTTCGAATTTTGAAAAATCTAAAAAAATTACATGCGGCCGAAGGACAGTAGGCCCAGTATCGCATTGACCAAAGATCCATGACAGAAAACATCAATCGGAAGACGTGTTAAAAATTTGATCACTGGAGAAGGCTCGCTTAGGCTCGGTTTTACTGTCCTTAATAGTTCTCGTCTTGCCTGAGCATGCGCATATATAGAGCTGCCCCATTAGCTCAGTTGTGCTGCTCTCGATATTTCAGGTTGCCCGCTCGTCGGTCGACGATTATTGATTTTTGGTAAGTTTTTCTTTTGTTTCTTCATCATTTTTCTTTGATTTTTTTTTGTTTTTTGTTTTTTCATCGGGTTTTTTTGTTCTGTCATTGTTTTTTATTGTTTTTTTATTTCTCGTTTGTTCTTTCTCGGTTTAACTGGTTATTTTTGCTTTCCTTTTTTCTTCTTCTTTTTCTTTGTTTCTTTCTTTGTTTTCTTCTTTTTTTCGTTCATTCTGGGTTTCAGTGTTTCACATTCTTTTTGCATTGGTTTTCTTTGGTTTTAATTTTTTTTTGGTTTATTGGTTTTTCACTTATTTTCCCTTTGTTTCAAATTGTCAATTTTTCATCAATTTTGCTCCTTTTTTGTTTAAGACATGTCAACTTTTTTCCCATCCAATACACATTTAAAATTTTGCGTATACATCTTGGAGTATTCTTTATACACATTTAAAAGTTCAAAATACAATGATTTCTATTTTTGAAAAACTATTTTTTTATTCTACATTTTTCATACGCATCATATATTATAATATATATATAATATATATATGTCAAATCTTTTTAACCACATACATATTTAACTTTTTCAAATACATATTAGCATGTTATTTTAAAATATATTTTTTGATGTCTATTGTGATCATACCCCTTATACATTTTGTATACTCTAATTTTTTCTACATGTTTACATTTTTCATATACATGAGTAATTTTTTGCAAATAATTCTTGTTTTGACCTCACTTTTTGCTTACAACATCACACTTTTTTTTATGTGAAAACATATTTATGCATGTTTAACTTTTTTTGAATTGCAGGAACATTTTGTACAATTGTTAAATATTTTTATATATTTTTAGCTATTTTTTCATAAACATGCATATTTTTTCTACCTTTTCATATACATGAGAATTTTTTAATACAGTTTACCATTTTTAAAATTTTATTTAATGTTGTAATATTTTGGTAAATGTCTTTAATATATATTTAGAATATTTGAAAGTACAAACAAATGTAAAAAATGAGCAATAAACGAAAAAACAAAACATGAAAGAAAACAGAGAACAAAACGAGCTCTTTGAGGCCCGTGGCCTCCCACGCGCTGGGCCAGCCCAGTCTCGCGCTCGCCATCAGCCGTGGCAGCCATCGCCCCCATCCCGCAGCCACTAGACAGCGCCCCGCCTCTGCTCTCCTCCGGCCGGCGCGCCACCGCCCATCGTCTCTCCAGTCGGACCCCCCTCTCCCCCACCCCATCTCTCACTACCAGGCGAAACCTTCTGCTTTGCCCCTTACCCGACTCTCCTGGCCCGGCGCCCAGTCTGCCATGGGAGGGCACGGACGAGGCCGGCGCGCCTCCAGCGGATAGACGCGACCCCGCATCTCACCCTCTCTGCTCTGCTCTGCTCCGCCCCAGGTCCAACCCCGTACCCCTACCCCTACCTCCGGCGCTCCTAGTAACGCTTGTCCTAGCATCATTAGCAATTTCAGGATTTTGTTAAAAGTTCAGTTTTTGTTTCTGCTAATCGAATTTTTGGGACATCAGATAGTTCTGAGTCTGTTGGAAATCGAGTCTTCTCCGGATGCAATAAATCATGCATTAGTAACTACAGTAATGGATACAGCTTGTCCCGAGACAACTCTATTTCGATCTGTCTGTTATGCTGAATGTTGAGTTACATGACTTACAACCATCTGTAATACATACTTCCAAGACTGCGCCCATGACTTCGCGATAATATTATGCTATCAATCCTCTTAACCCCTAGACTTTGATGTCACATGATTTTATTTTCTAAATTCCAAACAATTATTAATATAAATAATGATGATTAAGTAACAATAATCTTTATGCAGAATTGCAAAAAAAAAAAAAAATTAAAAAATCTGAATTTTGTGCAAAAACTAAAATCTTCCTGCTTTCATATTTCCCTGTCGAATTTTGAAAATCTAAAAAAATGACATGTGGCCGTAGGACAGTAGGCCCAGTATCGCATTAGACAGAGATCCAACGACCAGAAACACTCAGAACGGGAAAACCGACGGTTAAAAATGTGAATCACTGAGAAGGCTCGCTTTAGGCTCGGTTTTACTGTCCTTAATAGTTCTCGTCTTGCCTGAGCGTGCGCATATATAGAGCTGCCCCATTAGCTCAGCTTGCTCGCTCGATATTTCAGGTTGCCCGCTTGTCGGTCGACGTATTGATTTTTTGTAAGTTTTTCTTTTGTTTCTTCATCAGTTTTTCTTTGATTTTCTTTTTTATTTTTTTCCATCAGGTTTTTTGTTTCTATCATTGTTTTTATTGTTTTTTATTTACTTTCTTATTTTCTTTTTTCTTTCTTGGTTTAACTGGTTATTTTTGCTTTCCTTTTTTCTTCTTCTTTTTCCTTGTTTCTTTTCTTGTTTTCTTCTTTTTTTTCGCTTCATTCTCGTGTTTCAGTGTTTCCATTCTTTCGCATTGGTTTTCTTTGGTTTAATTTTTAGTTTTGGTTTTATTGGTTTTCTTATTTTCCCTTTGTTTCCTTGTCGATTTTTCATTGGTTCCTTTTTTGTTTAAGACATGTCAACTTTTTCCAATACACATTCAACATTTTTCGTATACATCTTGGAGTATTCTTTACACACATTTAAAAGTTTCAAAATACATGATTAAAATTTTTGAAACTTTTTTTTATGTACTTTTTCACAGCATGTATATTTATTATATATATATATATATATATATAATATATATATATATATATAATATATATATATGTAAATCATTTTTAATAGACATTTAAATTTTCAAATACATAATGCATTTCATATTAAAAATATGTTTTTGATGTCTATTGTTATATACACATATACATTTTGGTTTACATCTAATTTTTTATAATGTTAACATTTTCTATATACATGATTAATTTTTTTCAAATATATCTTTGACATCAAACTTTTTTTGGTACACATCATACATTTTTTATACATGTGAAAAATTATTTATGGATGTTTAATTTTTTTTTGAATTGTAGGAACATTTGTGTACATTGTATAAACATTTTTATATATTTTTGATTTCTACTTTTTTCATACACATTGCATATTTTTTCTACCTTTTTCATATACATGAGAATTTTTTAATACACGTTTAGCATTTTTTTTAATATATATTTAGAATATTTGAAAGTACAAACAAATGTAAAAAATGAGCAATAAACGAAAAAACAAAACAAGAAAGAAAACAGAGAACAAAACGAGCTCTTTGAGGCCCGTGGCCTCCCGCGCGCTAGGTCAGCCCAGTCTCGTGCGCGCCATCAGCCGTGGCAGCCATCGCCCACATCCCGCATCCACCAGACTGCACCCCGCCTCTGCTCTCCTCCGGCCGGCGCGCCACCGCCCATCGTCTCTCCAGTCGGACCCCCCACCCCATCTCTCCCTACCAGTCGAAACCTTCTGCTTTGCCCCCACCCGACTCTCCTGGCCCGGCGCCCACGCTGCCATGGGAGGGCACGGACGAGGCCGGCGCGCCTCCAGCGGGTAGACGCGACCCCGCATCTCACCCTCTCTGCTCTGCTCCGCCCCAGATCCAACCCCGTACCCCGTACCCCTACCTCCGGCGCTCCTCTGTTTTTCCTAGTAACGCTTGTCCTAGCATCATTAGAAATTTTAGGATTTTGTTAAAAATTCAGTTCTTGTTTCTGCTAATCGAATTTTTGGGACATCAGATAGTTCTGAGTCTGGTGGAAATCGACTCTTCTCCGGATGCAATAAATCATGCATTAGTAACTACAGTAATGGATACAACTTGTGCCGAGACAACTCTATTTTGATCTGTCTGTTATGCTGAATGTTGAGTTACATGACTTATAAACATATGTATTATATACTTCCAAGACTGCGCCCATGACTTCGCGATAATATTATGCTATCAATCCTATTAACCCCTAGACTTTGATGTCACATGATTTTATTTTCTAAATTCCAAACAATTATTAAAATAAATAATGATGATTAAGTAACAATAATCTTTATGTAGAATTAAAAAAAAATAAAAAAATAAAAAATGTGAATTTTGTGCAAAAACTAAAATCTTCCCGCTTTCATATTTCCCTTTCGAATTTTGAAAATCTAAAAAAATGACATGCGGCCGAAGGATAGTAGGCCCAGTATCGCATTAGACAGAGATCCAATGACCAAAAACACTCAGATCATGAAAACGGACGGTTAAAAATGTGAATCACTGGGAAGGCTCGCTTTAGGCTCGGTTTTACTGTCCTTAATAGTTCTCGTCTTGCCTGAGCATGCGCATATATAGAGCTGCCCCATTAGCTCAGTTTGCTCGCTCGATATTTCAGGTTGCCCGCTCGTCGGTCGACGTATTGATTTTTGGTATGTTTTTCTTTTGTTTCTTTATCAGTTTTTCTAAGATTTTTTTTTTGTTTTTTCATCGGGTTTTTTGTTACTGTCATTGTTTTTATTAGTTTTTTTATTTTCTTTGTTTCTTTCTCGGTTTAACTGGTTATTTTTGCTTTCCTTTTTTCTTCTTCTTTTTCTTTGTTTCTTTTCTTGTTTTCTTCTTTTTTTCGTTTCATTCTCGGGTTTCAGTGTTTCCATTCTTTTGCATTGGTTTTCTTTGGTTTAATTTTTATTTTTGGTTTTATTGGTTTTCTTATTTTCCCTTTGTTTCCTTGTCGATTTTTCATTGGTTCCTTTTTTGTTCAAGACATGCCAACTTTTTTCAATACACATTCAACATTTTTCGTATATATCTTGGAGTATTCTTTATACACATTTAAAAGTTTCAAAATACATGATTAATATTTTGGAAAACTTATTTTTCTTATATCTACTTTTTCATACGCATTGTATATTATATATAGGGTTGCGCTATTCGTCACCCTGGGTGAGGAATACTTATTCTTCACCCCCTTCTATTTTAACATCAATACACCATATTTTTACGTTCCGTAAATTCGCTCTTACTTCATACGTAAAAAGAGAACGGAAGAAAATTATAATCGCCGTAAAACATATTTTATGTTACCTAAAATAACAAACGTAAAAACATAGTGTAAAATATACATAAATGCAAATTTTCTAGACTTAAAACCTATATATTTGTTTTCTTAAGCCAAATTTTACGTAGTAAAATCAATATGAATGTATACGAAATGTAATTTATATTTGAAACGATGGTAAGATTACATCGGGTGAAGAATAATGTATTCTGCACCCTGGGTGATGAATAGTATTACTATATATATATATATATATATATATATTATATATATTATATATATATTATATATGTAAATCATTTTTAATACACTTTAACTTTTTCAAATACATGATTAGTATTTTATTTTAAATATATGTTTTTGATGTCTATTGTTATGATACACATTATACATTTGTGGTATACATCTAATTTTTTTATACATATTTAACATTTTCCATATACATGATTAATTTTTTTTTAAATATATCTTTTGACATCAACTTTTTGCGTACACATCATACATTTTTTATACATGTGAAACATTTATTTATGCATGTTTAACTTTTTTTAGAATTGTAGGAACATTTGTGTACATTGTATAAACATTTTTATATATTTTTGATGTCTACTTTTTTCATACACATTGCATATTTTTTCTACCTTTTTCATATACATGAGAATTTTTTAATACAAGTTTAACATTTTTAAAATTATTTATTACAATTTTTGTAATATTTTGGTAAATGTTTTTAATATATATTTAGAATATTTGAAAGTACAAACAAATGTAAAAAATGAGCAATAAACGAAAAAACAAAACAAGAAAGAAAACAGAGAACAAAACAAGCTATTTGAGGCCCGTGGCCTCCCACGCGCTGGGCTAGCCCAGTCTCATGCTCGCCATCAGCCGTGGCAGCCATTGCCCCCATCCCGCAGCCACCAGACTGCGCCCCGCCTCTGCTCTCCTCCGGCCGGCGCGCCACCGCCCATCATCTCTCCAGTCGGAGCCCCCTCCCCCCTACCCCATCTCTCCCTACCAGGCCGGCGCGCCTCCAGTGGGTAGACGCGACCCCGCATCTCACCCTCTCTGCTCTGCTCCGCCCCAGGTCCAACCCCGTACCCCTACCTCCGGCACTCCTCTGTTTTTCCTACCAATGCCCGCCATTCGTCCTGGTTCGAGCCACCGACCGGGACCAATGGGCTGCGCTTCCCGCCCTTTCGCCTGGCAAAAACTGACCTTTGGTCCCGGTTGGTGGCTCGAACCGGGACTAAAGGTGGGCATTGGTCCCGGTTCGTGCCACAAACCGGGACTAAAGATGTGGCTATATAAGCCAACACTTAGGATTTTTTCCCTAGTTTCTCCCATCGCCGCGCCCTGCCTCCTCGTCGCCGTCGACGCCCTCGCCCTGCCCTGCCCCGACGCGCCGCCCTCATCTCGCCGTTCCGACCGGCCCGGAAGCCTCCCCGCGCTCGACCTCGTCGCCTCTGCCCGGGGAAGCACCACGCCGGCGCCCGCGACCCCTTCTTCCCCGACGCCGTTCGTCACTGCCGCCACCGATTCCGGCGACCTCGAGCCCTCCCCGAGCCCGCTACCGTTCCCTACGACCGCGCGGTGAGCCTCTGCCTCCTCCCCTTTCCTTCTCATCGCCGTCCCCGCACGCCACCCGTAAGCGCCGTCGCCAACCATCGTCGCCGTCCCCGACGCCTCCCCGACCTCCCCCGCGCCCCTGCCCTGCCCCGCCGCCGCCGCCGTCGCCGACGCCCTCTGCATTTTTTTTCATTCAAATTTTTTTTGTTCATATAAATTTTTAGTAAATGGATATGTATGCATATTGTTTTTCTAAATATATGGATGTATGTTGATGTATGGATGATCCATTGATGTATGCTTTTTTTTGTCCATTGATGTATATTTTTTTGTTCATATATATGATGATTTTTTTGTTCATAGATGATCATATGATGTTTTTTTTGTTCATAGATGATCATATGATGTTTTTTTGTTCATATGTATGCATGGATGTGGATGGATGTATATATATAGAAAATGATCATATGATGTTTTTTTTATTCATAGAATATTTTTTTTGTTCATAGAAATTAGTTAAAATTTACCAAGTTACTAAGTTAAAATGTTCATATATTCAAAAATGAGTTAAAATGTTACTTACTCCCGGTACGCTCGCCCGACCAACTCTCGAGGCCACCCAAACCCTAAAAGAAAGAGCGACGTCATTGTCGATCTACCCCCTCCCCGATAACTTCGACATGAGGGGGGACATCGGACATGCATGAGAGAGAGGCGGTCCGCTCGTCGGACATGTCATGTGGAATTTTTTTTGTTCATATAGAAAACTCCGGTAACTTCGACATGAGGGGTGACGTCGATCAACCCCCTCTCGCCCGACCAACTCTCAAGTCCACCCAAACCGGGACTGAAAAAGCGTTGTCGAGGCCACCCAAACCCTAGAAGAGTTGTTCATATATTCAAAATGAGTTAAAAGAGCGTTGTCGATCTACCCCCTCCCGCCCCTACCCGTAAAAGTTAAAATGTTCATATATTCAAAATGAGTTAAAATGAGTTAAAAGTTACTTACTCCCGGTCCGCTCGCCCGACCAACTCTCGAGGCCACCCAAACCCTAGAAGAAAGAGCGACGTCGTTGTCGATCTACCCCCTCCCCGATAACTTCGACATGAGGGGGGACGTCGAACATGCATGAGAGAGAGGCAGTCCGCTCGCCTGACCAACTATCAAGGCCACCCAAACCCTAGAAGAAAGAGTGTCGTTATCGATCTATCGTTGCCGGCATAGGTCAATGGGGTAGAATGCATGTATAGTTTGATCTCATGCATAGCGATTATTTTTTGCAAAGTGTCCTCTCCTGAAAGTATAACCCCCGATAACTTCGACATGAGGGGAGATGTCGGACATGCATTAGAGAGGCGGTCCGCAAATAATCCATTGCTCATATATGCATATGATTTCTTGTTGTGATATTAATTAAGTCCATGTTTGCCACTAATCCATCTCTCATGTTTGTATATTGCCATGTTGTAATATTTGCAGAAACTATGGAAAGAGACTTAGAAACAGAACAGTTGTTGGTGGATATAATCCTCGCCGGAGGTGATCCCTTGTCGTTTCTCAATGACACCGATGGTCAGGAAGGAGAGGATGACGGCTCCGGTAATCCAACAATGGAGGAGGAAGGAGATCATGACGGCTTCGATGACCGAATGGCGGAGGAAGGAGATCATGATGACAGCTCCGGTGACCGAACGGAGGAGGGAACCTTAACTATTGCAAAGTCCGGCAAGGTATATATACATATATTAATTAAGCCTCTGCTGACTTGATGCATTAATTGTTTTGTATGTACATATATTAACGCTTCTTTCTTCTTTTAATTAGCCCTCCGGATCGAGCCAAACTTCCGTAAAGAGACGAGGCCCAAAGAAAAGGTTGCGCCAGGATGAAAGGTTCACAATCGAAGTAGTCGCTCCAGATGGCCAACCGATTGAACCCGAGCGGACCAAGAACGCATTTGTACATCAGTGCGGAGTTGTTGTTAGGGACAGCGTCCCGATTAGCATCTAGCAATGGAATAAGAATAAGGACCCTGAAGTTTCTTATGTCCAGGATAGACAGAAAGATGATCTTTGGACCTCGCTGATGACAAATTTCATCCTACCGCCAGAGGCTGATCCGAATAACCCGGTTACAGAGCGAAAGGTCAAGGCGTTTTCTCTTAAGAAGATGGTAGAACTATTCAGGAACTGGAAGAAAGAGTTGAACACAAAGTTTGTCGACAAAGACAAGACTCCAGAATTCATCGGTCGATATGAGAAGATAAGAGATCACTGGTCCGCATTTGTGGCCTACAAGAAATCGAACAAGGGCAAGCAAAGGTCAGCGACAAATAAGATGAATGCTGCAAAGAAGCTGTATCACCATGTTACGGGGTCAGGTGGCTACAGCAAAGCCCGGCCTACGTGGGACAAAGCTGAGCAAGACCTGCTTGCTAAAGGGGTCCAACCAGCGACATTGCACTGGCCAGATCGGGCAAGGACTTGGTTATTAGGGATTGGGGGAACTTTGGACCCAGACACAGGGAAGAGTGTTTGGACAAAAGCTCAACTTGCAATACCCGTCACGAAGCTTCAGGAAGCAATCAAGGCAGCGCAGGAAGGGAAGATACATCCCGACAGAGAGAATGACGAGCTGACACTTGCCCTTGGGAATCCTGAACACCCTGGACGAACACGAGGCACATCAGGCTCCCTTCCGTGGGTGTTTGGGTTTGCCGACAGCGGTGGTAATAGAAGCCGAGAGAGAAAGAAGAAAGTGGAAGCAAGCGAACTGGAGAAGATCCATGAAAGATTAGCGAGACTAGAGGACGAACTTCAGAGCCAGCGAGCTACCGGCCAACCATCTCAGCGGCACGAAGATCCTTCGTTCGACGACCCTGCCCCCGAAGCTACCCCACCATCTCAGCGGAGAAGCAGCGTGGCTTCCACGGAGCTCCTTCAGCCTGATATCACGGCTATTCGCTACCCCGTGGATAGTATCACGGAGCCTGAACATTGTGATCTAATGGCGAAATGCCAGAACCTGTACTTGAAGGTGGCGCTCGGCTCTGTTGTACCTCCTCAAGCTGACGGAACTTTTCATTGCCGTCCGATTCCAGATGGCTATGCTATTGTGACGGTGGATGAAATAATGGCGGGATTTGAGGAGCTGGAGCTTGACTACCCTACAGGTGAAGGGGAGAATCATCTGGAAAATGCTTTAAGGAGTATCTGTCTATGGAGAAAGGAGTACATCAAGCTTCCAAACTTTACGCCTCAGCATACTTAGCCTCCTCCGGCGCGTCAGGGCACTCCGCCTCCTCCTCCTCCTCCTCCGGGGAGTCAGGGCACTCCGCCTCCTCCTCCGCCTCCTCCGGCGGGTCAGGGTACTCCGCCTCCTCCTCCGCCTTCTCCGACGCGTCAAGGCACTCAGCCTCCTCCTCCGCCTCCTCCAGCGTGTCAGCGAACTCCGCCTCGTCAGCAACGGCAGAAGAGAGCCGCCGCCGTTCCGGCAGCTAGCAGTACAAGAGGTGGTGGGAAGAAACCCAAATATGGTCCAAGCCTCAAGGCTCCTCCAAAGTTACCATATGAAAGGACTGACAAGGAGATCAAGGAGATCAGTGCTGCCGAAGTGCGGGCCCATTTTGAACGGAAACGTCCAGAAAAGAAGGAAATAGTAGATCCGGTGAAAGCGAAGCGCACTCTGGATGCCCTTAAGCGACGACCACCGTCTCCGCCTAAATCCAACTATAACCACTATATTGGAAAGACATATGCTGAAGCGCAGTGGTCGGGAAGTACTACCAGTGATACAAGACGACGAAGTGGGAAAACAATTCCCCAGCTCGGCGAACAGGAGAAGCAATCGTGCCCGTCGCTCAAGGTGTCTAGCGATATCGCTAATCATCCGGGACTACTGCCCGGTACCACTATTGGTGATTACGTGGGCGATGATGTACAGTATGAAATTGCTGAGGTAGTACCTCCCTTTAAGTACGAGCACGGGAAGCCTCTCGTCAAAAGTGATGATGAGCTAAAGAAACTACCAACGATGATGCGAAGATTGCATGCCTGGTACATAGAAACCTGCAGCAAGTCTGGGACCGACAGTATATTGCTGAGAATTAAAGATGAGCACGACTTCATTGGAGTTGAGGTGCTGCCTGTTGAATTTGTGGAATTATTTCAGTTATTCAATCAAGACGCCCTCGACAAACAACTCATGACTTGCTACTGTCTGTAAGTATTATTTCTGTAATTAAGTCTCTAGCTCAGCTCGTTCATTGCATGTATATATAATTATCCTCGCTATATTATGCAGATTGAAGATCGTCGAATGCAAGACAGGACAGATCTATGACATTGGGTTCATTAGCCCAAATACCGTAAATGAATGGACGGTAAAAAACAGAGTTCAAGATACTGAGGATAACTTGCTATAATCGTTCCTTCGACATCAAAACAAAACGGAAATACTCTTTCCTTACAACTTCAAGTGAGTGTTACTGTCTTGTGCATATTCGGTTTCGCTTACTCGAGGTTAAGTACTGTAATTGATGAGTTATGCGTGCGCAGGTTCCACTTTATTCTGCTATCCATTCAGCTTGACGGGGGAGTAGTAACTGTCTTAGACTCGAGATGTAAAGATCCACAGGAGTATGCAGACATGACTGGAATGCTCCAGAAGTAAGTTCAATCATTAGCGCACCATATCGGCAACTTCCGTTCATTTGCTGATATGAATTAATCATTTTCTTTGCCGGGCAGGGTTTGGAAAAAGTTCACCTGAATGGTCCCAGGTCTGAAGAAGGAGCTGCGATTTACACAACCCAAAGTAAGTAGTACTAGCTAGCTAGTTCCGCGCATCTCTCATTGATTCTAATTTCATCAATACCATTATCATGCTTGATTATCAGTTTGATTGAACTCTATTCTCGTAAAGTGCTTGTGGCAGGAAGGTGGGAATAATTTATGTGGATATTACGTTTGCGAGTACATGCGCCACTATACCTCTGAGCGGGGCAACTCTGACAAACAATTTCAAGTACGTAAAAAATATTCACATTTTTATTTTATTACCATCAATTGTGTTGAGTTTCATTCATATATATGTATTGACCCCCTTCTTTAAATTAGATGGATGTGATGCGGGATGAACTCCTACCACATGATCGCATACGAGCAATTCAAGAGGAATTGGCGGGATTCTTTCTTGAACACGTCATACATGAAAAGGGAGAATACCATGTGGAAATTCAAGCTGATTTTCGGTAGATGATATATGTCAGGGATCGTAAGAGATGTTATATTGTATATATGTAGTAGCTTCAGATAGATATACGAAAACTTGTTGTTCGAACAAGCACGGAGAAAGAGAGTTCACTTCTCTCTATATATGTTCATGATCACGATGTTGTGTAATTAATTAATGGTTCCTTCATTTGCTTACTAGGTAGTGTCGAGTTCTCTCTATATGTAGTAGCTACTGTCGACCAAGCATGGAGAAAGAGAGGTCTGTCCTCCTGGACTAGTCGGTGCGGCGAACGGTGGCCGGTGGCCACGCCGTCATCGAGGCAGCGGCGACGAGCCCGCTCGGATGCAAGGCAGGGAGAGAGAGAGCAAGAGGAAAGGGGAGAGTGCGGGGGAGGGGGGGTAGGGTTCGAGAGGATAGCGGGGTGGGCTTATCCACTAGGGGAGTCGGGGGATGGCCGACACGCAAACCCCTAAACCCTCCAAAACCCCCCATTTAAAAAAAACAAAAACCCCAGCGCGTGCGAGCTGCTGACGCGTGGCTGCCTTTTGGTCCCGGTTGGTGTTACCAACCGGGACTAAAGGTCCTCCTCCCTGGGCGCCCCACAGCAGCCATGTGGAGCCTTTTTGGTCCTGGTTCATAAGCCAACCGGGACTAAAGGTTTTGGGCTTTAGTCCCGAATGATTTGTCCCAGTTCCAGAACCGGGACTAAAGGCCATCTGGAACCGGGACTGATGGGCCTTTTTCTACTAGTGAATACCGGTAACGAGGTAACTGGCATAGTGGACAATTTGTTGATCCACGGGGATGCCAACATGTCTCACCTCGGGTATTTGTAACATATCATGAAGCAACAGGAATAGCACACATCAACTAGAGGTTCACTCGAATATTCATTCGTGTGGGTATAGGGGTCAATATGGGTGTCCACGGCTCCGATGTTGATCATTGATCGGAAGGGGTTCCGGGTCATGTCTATACTTCACCGAACCTATAGGGTCACACGCTTAAGGGTCATCTATCTGCTGAATACTAGACAGGGAGTCTGAGAGAAAGTCTCCGGGAAAAGTTTTGGAGACAGCGGAAAAGTTCCCAAGAGAGAGGTCACCGGATGAGTTCCAGTAATACTGACAAGTTGTTTCAGGGGATACCATTAAGTCAAATTGGTTTCAGCACACGCCTGATAATTCTTGGAGGGTGCCAGAATCATTCTGGAAACTTCTAGGAATTTTCCGGAAGAAAAACCGGAAATGTTCCGGAGCTGCCGGAACCGCTTTGTTTGCGTTTCGCAGATGAAAATCACTAATCCGAAATTGTTTTGGAACGCGTCCAAAATCATTTCTGTGGGTACTAGAATTATTCTAAGACCCACAGAAATATTTTCGGATTTAACGGTCGCGGAAAATTGGTTCCGTGAATAATGAAAGTGCTTTTTGGATTACATTTTGGAAATCCATTATTTTGGGCTTTGTCCCAAGATATTTTGGGATGACATGGATGGAGTAGAGCCCCCTTGGGGGGGCCCTCTAGGGGTGTGGCCGGCCACATGGGGAGCTTCTCCTTGGAGCTCCACTTGTCCTTTGGCTTCCCCTTTTTACCCTTGGAAAGTGTTTCCTTCATGGGCATTTTTGGTATTTTTGAATACTCATCCTACCCCTTGGTTTTCCTATAAAAGGAGGTGAGGGGGCTGCCCAAACCTTCATCCCTTGCTCTCATACACATGCCATAGACTTGTCTGGCTTCTCTTTCCCTCCCAGTGAAATAGTTTCATAGAGCCGAAAGGCTGTCTGGGTTCCGGCAGGAACTAGTTCTGGACGGCGAAGCCCTGCCGGATAGATGACATCGTATGTGTGCAACTCTGTAGAGAGATCGTTGTTTCAGTCTTAGTTCGAGAGTGCATCCCGAAGGGCTGTCCGTGTGACCGTCCGAGTTTCGAAGGTCCTCCCGAAGGGCTATCCGAGTGACCGTCCGAGTTTCGAAGGTCCTCCCGAAGGGCTATCCACGACACCATCTGGGGGACTGTCCGACCGTCTCCCGGAGGGCTGTCCGAGGGGCAGATCAGGGTATACATCCTCACGGTTGGGAGGTTGTAAATCCTAGCTGCGGGGATCTGCACCGCCAATCGTCATTGACTATACTTCCGCTGCGCTACAAGTCGGTAACGAAAAAGATCAAACCTTGTATGCAGTCTCCATAGTGTTCCTGGGCTGTGGGCTGGTGCATAGGTCAGAAATTTTTTGTTTTCTGCTACGTTACCCTACAGTGGCATCATGAGCCATGCTATGCGTAGATGCAGGTTGCGATCTAGAATACATAGAGATGTACGGGTGTTGCACAATATAATTAGGTAGTAGATGAGTTCTATTACTGAAAATTATTTGTGCGGGTAGCAGATGAAATCTGTTACCCAATGTTCTTGTTGCTTCCCTGGAATTTGTATATTTCTGATCTTGATAACAGCATGGTGTAGTTTCAATGTTCTGGCAATCCGCGATCCTGATTGATCAACGAAGTGCTAACAGTTCATTGAATTCCACCGTAGTTAAAAAGAAAGATGAAATTTCGCAGACGAAAGGGCAATGCAGATATGATCTGCACGGGGTCATGCGTATGACGAAGTTCAGTATGGGGCTCGAGATTTTATTATCTCGTGTTTCATACACCCCGCAAAGTTAATCTAGCGACTTGAATTATCATACTTGATGACGGACGTTGGTAGCTTCGGTTTGTTTCGAAACCTTAGAAGCCACGTAAAACAAAGTTTTTGCTAAACCGATTAGAGGCGTCTAACTTGGTTTTGCAGGATGGTTTGCATGTGCATGTGATGTGGTATAGCAGTGCTCATAATAATTTGATTATGTATGAGATGACTATATAATGTAAATTGATTAACATGACCTGCGTGTCATGATTCGGCATGATAGCTGGAGCCATATGATTGTCACTTTAATGACCTGCGTGTCAACCTTAAGTAATGCAATTATTTTATTAGCTATAGAGATAGCAATATTATCTGGTGCATCGACAAGGTGGTGGAAGTCTTCGCGACGGTGAACACCGACACGAATGCCGAAAACGAAGAAATGAAAGACTTCTCCGTTAGAAAGGGCTATACCATATCATGCTATTATGAATTGCTTGAGATGTTTATCCCTTATGATGCACCCTTCTTGATTGCGTGGTAGTCGCTTTTTATTAGGGTGATCTCTCACAAAAATATCAAGTAGTTAGTGTTCTCCCAAGTGTAGCACCGTCACGGCACCTATCTCTTCAGGGTATCACAGGATCTCCCTGGGTACGAATGATTAGAGAAGTGTGAGGCGGGTGAGTTGAGACCTCGCAGCGAGATCACTTGGTTGTCTTAACATTCTGGAAGGATCTCCCTGAGCTCGGAACATGCCCATCGAAAGATGAACAAGATTCACATAGATATGTGATCGGCAAGTTTGCCTACCAATTGAAGTTCGCGCCATCAGTGTTCATCTCGTTCAATGGCGTTGAATGGAAATGCGGGTCTTGTATCACTCACAATCAATTATGAGAGATATTGATTTGAGTGGGAGCGCAATGGAGAATTAACTTGTTTAATTCTCAGTGCAATTAATTATGAACACTGTCTAAATGTGGTTTGCATAATAGTTGTAGAATAATGGCTCGCGTTTCCACCTTCCCTATTAAAGTTGAATAGCTATTAAATATCTGGTTAAAACTTTACAGTTGGTAACATAATGTGAGGATTGTCCTCAAGAGTGCCGAGAAGGACTTTGGCCTATCGCATGTTTTTGGTATTCTCCCGCTAATGCTATGGATCATGTGAGTCTCGTCCTTCGATCCAAAAGCTAGAATTCCGTTTCAGTCAAGTGCAATGCGTTTGCTTCCATGAGACCCGAACTTCGAAAGTTTTGGGATAGTTATGTGATATTCATGGAACTGAAAATTAATTTTCAGATACAAACAAAGGCTGAAAGATATGAAATGTCCAAAGCAATGTTTGTTTGCAAACTATTAGTAAAGGTGTTTACTATGCATTAGACTGATAAGAGAGGGATCCAGTAGAACGCCTGTCATGTAAATGAAGGTGAATAAAACAACAACTTAAAGAGGAAGGAAATGTCCGAAGGGTGTTAGTGAGACTTTCATGCCTAGGAAGTCCGGGGCTAACGCCACTCTTAAGTTGAGTGCTTCTTCTAAGAGTAGGAGAAATATTGAAAGTTAAACTGTTAGAAGTATAATGGCAATAAGAAAGAAGACTGGAATATCTAGCTCATGTATGAATGTCATATAAGTTTTTGATGTATAGAAGGCTGGTCAAAGATATAGTTCTTGGGAATTATGGTTAAACATGTTAATCACTAATTCTTGGGTATTGTGAGTTGATCACAAAGATACCCGCTTGATTGCATTCTGTTGCAACTCGATGTAAGAACTACTATGGCCTGAAAGACTAGCCAGGAATGAGGTTAAGATACACACAGGGAACATAGTAAATGTTACTATACCTTCCATCGGTGTATTACCTATGTATTTACTTTCATAATTCATTTTAGAGTTTCACACTCTAGCCCTTTGCATAAGGTATCTTGCAAGAAGGTTGTTCATAAGAGAACTTTTTATGTTCGGTGTTATGAATAACATAAGGGCCATACTTTCATTATGAATGAGACGTATGTTATGAATATTGATAACAATACATTACCTCTGGGTTTACTTTCATAATTTATTTTAGAGTTTTATACACTCTAGCCCATTGCACAATGTTTGTTGCAAGAGGGTTGTTCAGAAAAGAACAATTGTTGTTCAGTATTATGAATAACATAAAGGGCAATGCTTCCATCCAAGATGGGACGTATGTTATGAATATTGATGGTAATATGATACATCCATAACACTGACGCTAAATGTCGCAAGACTAAAAGAATTCCACATATGTGTGGCACTGCATTTGGTCATATTGGAGAAACCTGCATGGAAAATTCCATTATGATGGATTTTGAAGTCGTTTGATTTTGAATCATCTGACACTTGCAAATTTCCTCCGAAAAGTGAAGTGACTAAAATACCGTTCACAGGCCATAAGGAACGATCAACAAACTTATTGGTGATCATACATTTGATGTGTGTAGTCCGATAAATGTTGTTAGTAGTGGATTTATCTATCTTCAGAAATGACTCAAGTAGATATAAGGATATTTACTTGATGAGACGTAAGTCTGGATCTTTTGAAATCATTCGAAAGGTTTTCAAAATGAAGAAGAAATTATTGTAACAAGAAAATTATGTTTCTGCAACTAGATTACAGAAAGGAATATTTGAGTTACAGGTTTAGCGAATGTCTGATGAGTTATGAAAGGGGTTTCATAACTTGCACCTCCCGGAATACCACTGCAAGTGGAAAGTCCGTGGAGATGTAATCGAACCATTTATGACATGGTAAGATCAAAGATGACATAAATAAATTTGCCATTATCCCTTTTAAAGTGATGCTTTAGAGACTGCGGCTTTTACACTGAAAGAACTCCATCGGGTCTGTTGAAATGACGCCACGGTATGGTACGCCCAACCATGTTATATCTTTTCTTAACATTTGGAATATGGGGCTTGTGTAAAAGGTTACAAACCTATTCCAAATCAGACAAGTGCTACTTTGTAGTTTATCCCAAGTCATTGGGTATTCCCCCACCACTATACCGAGGCAAAGGATTTTGCCACAAAACGGTATGCTTTTAAAGAGAATAGTTCTTGCAAAAGTGAGTGGGAGGACAGTGCAACTCGACGAGATAACCAGTATCTTCATCATCAGATCAAAGGAAAGGAACCTTGGAAGTGATTCCGGAGTTTCCTACTGCGACTGATACGGAAGTCTCTACAATAAAATGTATGGACTTCGGTCGAACTTGCAGCTAAACCACGTAGGCAAGGCTCATGCAAACCTCTCAGGTGCGCAAACGAGATATTGTTGTTAGACAACAGTATACCTACGATACACAAGGAAGCGTTGATGGGCCCTGACTCCGGAATTGGCTAAATGCCAATACAATCCGAGATAGTTTCCATATAAATGTTTCAAGATTAAAATCTTGATACACCTTTCGGAAGACTTAGAGTCTAGCGAATATTTATGGAACTAAAAACTGATACGGATAAAAATGTTTTATCCATAAAGCTCGACTTGTTGAAATAACAAGTTCAAGGAGTTGACTACGATGAGGTTGTTTCACCGTAGCGATGCTTAAAATTGGTTCGGGTTGAACTAGCAATTAATACATATTTCAAACATGAGATATGAAACATGGATGCCAAAAAGATTTCCATGAGATGGAAATGAAACCAAGGACTTGCATGTGTTACAGTCCAAGGTATTTTGTCAGTCCAGAGGTTGCTAGTAAGTATGCAAACTTCAGAGTTCCAGCGAGGGACAGAAGAGAGCAAAATGGAGTTGGAATCTTCGTGTTTTGATGAAATGGTCAAAAGGGTTTTGACTTCATCAATGGGTAATGAAGATGCTTATGATTCAAGAAAGTAAGTGGGAGCATAATAATATTTCTAAAAACGTTGTGTGCTTGACACATTATTAATTGGAAATAAATTTCTTGACACGAATTAGGACTTCATTTGAAAAAAGTTTTTTGATGAAGTGCTTGGGATAAATAGCCTTAATATTAGGCATGATGATCTATGCAGATAGATTTACCTAATGGGGCTGAGGAAAGATACATATTGACAAGATGCTAAAACTTTTTAGCATTCAAAATACCAAGGAGTGATTCTTGCCGAAGTCACATGGAAAGAGTTTTGCAAGACTCGGTGTCCCAAAACACTGATGAGCAAAATACATGATGGAGATTCTACACACTCTTGTGTTTGGATTAATCATGTATTCCATGGTATGTAAAACAATCAGATATGTCCAATACTCCAATGTTGTTGCGAGTATAGATACCAAAGTGATCAAAAGTACTGATCATGGGACAACAGTGAAAGATGTCATTGAGTACTAGAGTAGTACTGATGACATGTTTTCTCGCAAGCAGAGATTATGAAGTGCTCGTTGTAAGTAATTACATCGATACAGTCTTCATCAATGCTCCATGCGATTTTCGATTTAAGTTAAGAGTTTTGTGTAATACACAATATGGTGGCACGGTAGTTGGAAATTGTTCCAAACAGGATACTGTGGCGAATTCTATAACAAAGGCTAAGTATTTTGACGCTTTAGAAGCAACAAAGAAGTTGTTGAATCATATAGTTCATTCATGAACTTAGTATGGTTCCAAGAAGGCTTTAGTCAATGGGACACTATTGCAGATAGTTGCTCCATAGCTCAGTCTGAGGAATCAGGTTTCGACCAATGATTCACATATATACAAAGCCAAGCCCACGCAAAATATGAATTTTGTGAAAGCGTGAAAACGCGAGGATATGCAAAGATACACACGGAGCTGAAGTCGTCAGTTCCGTTGGACATCAGGCTATACCACAAGCGAAGCATATTTACACCGGTGTGCCACAAGTGTAAAGTGCATTAGCATTAACTAGATTATTGACTATAGTGCAAGTGGAAGTCTGTAGGAGATATGCCCTAGAGGCAATAATAAATGTTATTGATTATCTCCCTGTTCATAATTAGGTTTATATTCCATGCTATAACTGCTATGGTTCTCGAGTCTGCAATAACCACGAGGCTCGGAGGAAGACTCATATGCACGTGTGGGATAATAAACGGTAAAATGTATTCCTAGTCTGGCCTCTAAGGCTAGCTCAAGTGTTGCATGATGGTTCTGTTTTCCTGATCATGGGCATGTCTATGCCAGCAACTTTGAGGGCACAATATTAGAAGAACATTTGTGTTGAATCGACCCGAATTGATGTTATGCTATGAGATGCTTTCGTCACAAGTTAATGGTTAATAACACAGAGATGGTTAATGTTTGCATAATTCCTTAGACCATGAGAGTATCGAGTTTCTTCATACTTGCTTCATGAACTTTGGGGTTTGTTAAACTTCATCCGTAAATGGGTGGCTATTACGGCGGCTTACGGGTTCATGGAAAAGTGTGTCAAGTAACTTGATAGCTCGAGATTGGGATTTGCTCCTCCGACGATGGAGAGATATCTCTGGGCCCTCTCGGTGTTACGGCATCCATCATCGTCTGGCCAGACACAGGGTGATTTGATCACAGGGATGCCGGAACACGGTAACGAGAAAAGAGAACAATACCGGAAACGAGGTAACTGGCATAGTGGACAAGTTGTTGATCCACGGGAATGCCAACATGTCTCACCTTGGGTATTTGCAACATATCGTGAAGCAATAGGAATAGCACATGGCAACTGGAGGTTCACTCGAATATTCATTCGTGTGGGTATAGGGGTCAATATGGGTGTCCATGGCTCCAATGTTGATCATTGATCGGAAGGGGTTCCGGGTCATGTCTATACTTCACCGAACCTATAGGGTCACATGCTTAAGGGTCATCTATCTGCTGAATACTAGACAGGAAGTCTGAGAGAAAGTCTCCGGAAAAAGTTTCGGAGACAGCGGAAAAGTTCCGAAGAGAGAGGTCACCGGATGAGTTCTGGTAATACTGAAAAGTTGTTTCAGGGGATACCATTAAGTCAAATTGGTTTCGGCACATGCTTGATAATTCTTGGAGGGTGCCAGAATCATTCTGTAAACTTCTGGGAATTTTCCGAAACAAAAACCAGAAATGTTCCGGTGCTGCCGGAACCGCTTTGTTTGCGTTTCGCAGATGAAAATTACTAATCCGAAATTGTTTTGGAATGCGTCCAAAATCATTTGTGTGGGTACTGAAATTATTCTAAGACCCACAAAAATATTTTTGGATTTAACGATCGCGGAAAATTTGTTCCGTGAATAGTGAAAGTGCTTTTTGGATTACTTTTTGGAAAGCCATTATTTTGGGCTCTGTCCCAAGATATTTTGGGATGACATGGATGGATGACAGCCCCCTTGGGGGGGCCCTCTAGGGGTGTGGCCGGCCACATGGGGAGCTCCTCCTTGGAGCTCCACTTGTCCTTTGGCTTCCCCTTTTTACCCTTGGAAAGTGTTTCCTTCATGGCATTTTTGGTATTTTTGAATACCCATCCTACCCCTTGGTTTTCCTATAAAAGTAGGTGAGGGGGTTGCCCAAACCTTCATCCCTTGCTCTCATACACATGCCATAGACTTGTATGGCTTCTCTCTCCCTCCAAGCGAAATAGTTTCGTAGAGCCGAAAGGCTGTCTGGGTTCCGGCAGGAACTGGTTCTGGACGGCGAAGCCCTGCCGGATAGATGACACCGTATGTGTGCAACTCTGTAGAGAGATCGTTGTTTCGGTCTTAGTTCGAGAGTGCCTCCCGAAGGGCTGTCCGTGTGACCGTCCGAGTTTCGAAGGTTCTCCCGAAGGGCTGTCCGTGTGATCGTCCGAGTTTCGAAGGTTCTCCCGAAGGGCTGTCCGAGTTTCGAAGGTCCTCCCGAAGGGCTGTCCGCGACACCGTCCAGGGGACTGTCCGACCGTCTCCCAGAGGGCTGTCCGTGGGGCAGATGAGGGTATACATCCTCGCGGTTGGGAGGTTGTAAATCCTAGCTGCGGGGATCTGCACCGCCGATCGTCATCGACTCTACTTCCGCTGCGCTATGAGTCGGTAACGAAAAAGATCAAACCTTGTATGCAGTCTCCATAGTGGTCCTGGGCTGGTGCGTAGGTCGGAAATTTTTTGTTTTCTGCTGCATTACCCTACAGTTTGCCCCATGGGCCTATACACATATACTTTTTCAGGTTGATATACTATTGTCTAATTCCCCATTCATAGCATATAAGTGGATGCAAAATCATTTAGCAAATAGAATCAAAAGTCGACACACATATAACTAATGCAAAGTGAAATACACGAAATAAACACACACAAGACAGGTGTCTTCTTAACAGAACGAATTTAACAAGAATGTGTTTGTCCAGTACTTCACATGGGTCAACCGCACAAGTAAAAAGAGGTACATATGATACATAATGAGAGTAGGGAGCGATAATAGTTAAACCTATCGACACATTAATTAAAGTAGTCAAGTTGTTAGTATGTGTAGCTGTCATCTCAAAGAAGATTTGTGCATTGCTCTCCCACTAAGCAATTTTTTTCCCATACAATTCTTATTTCCTTATGTATTTTGGTTGCTTTCCATTGATATATTGCTTTCATGGTGTCATGTTCATAGATGGGTTCATCATTTGGGGGTTCTCATTACGGCCAAATAAATCATTCATATCATTAGTTTGCCTAAAACACAGTGTGGCAATTGAGAATTCTATCTCAATGATCAAATTTAATCTTTTAAGTTCTCTTCTTCCCAGCCTTGGTGTGCAACCTTGACGAGGTATGACATTTGGGCATGTCAGTCAAGTAAGGAGCTCGACACTTCCCTCGACCAGGCACCGAGGCAGCGTCTCGGGCCCAGCTACCGGATAGGGGTCCCACCAACTTGAGAAGCATGGAAGGAGCAAGATACAGGTGCCAGGCATGGTCTGACGAGATCAAGTGTCGTGATCCTACCTGTGCTCCGACCTGAGCCGTGTAACCCTAGCTCAGTCGGGTATATAAGGCAAGTTGGGAATCTTCTCAGGGGATGGAACATATTATGGATCATCCTAGAGCTAGGGTTCTCACCTATCACCATCTTCTTCTGGTCCGCCGCTAGGTCGAGAGCTTGTAACTGAAGAAACCGATCTTTCCGGTGATCCTCCCAATCGTCGGTGAGCAGAGCACTCGAGCAATATACAACCACCAAATGCAGGAATAGGGTCTTGCCTTCTCCCGAAGAGCATGGACATGGGTAAATCCCATGTCTCCTGTATTACCATCTTGATCCGCCGCTCGCACCCCCTCCGAACTAATGCGTCGCTGCTCGATGCACTGCCGCACTCAAGATCACCGGCAAACCTACCAACAAATTCATAATAAATATTTTTATGACAAAATGAAGCATAATATAATTGCAATCGATTTGCACCTAATTCCACAGGACAAGTAGTTTCATGCATGGATGTGGGTAATTAGAGCGTCACCGATTATACCCAAATTACTTACATAATAATTAGAAAAGACTTGGAGTGGTCGAATAATATAGAATCACCATTGTTTTTCAACACAGTATAATCGAAGTCGCTCACATATACAAGCATATATACACTCATCCCTATAAACGCACGCATGCATGCCCTACCCCTATGAGCACCTCCGAGAGGCTGACACAACACACCGTCTTGATATTGACGAAGTCGCCACAGACGCCTTCGTGGTCGATGGGAATGTCTCCTTCAACTGAACGCACATCGCCTAAATCTAGAAAAATGCAAGCACCAATGTCATGTATAGGACTTGAACTCTGGTGGGTTGGGGATACCACTGTCCTCCAAACCATCCACCCACAGGTTGATTCACAATAGGATCACCATTGTGATTGTTACGAAAGGGTTTATACTTGGAGACCGTGCCCATATCCAAAACATTGTCTCAACGTAGTCATGTTAAAGTTGTCACTTTGGACGATAGAGAATTTTCGACTAACTACAGATGTCTTTTGAATATTTTGTTAATTTAAATACTTAAAAGACCACACCAGTGAATTTCGTATTGAAAAGTACTTTCGAAGGACATGTTTAGTCTCCACCACGACATCATATAGATACATACTACCTTCGTTCCAAAATATACGATGATTTGGTAGGCTAGAGTATACAAATGTTGGGAATACATGCATGCACGGGAACATGCAAGGAAGGTCCCACCCCTACCTCCTCGAGTCATCTTTCTTTCCCTTTGCCGGCTAACTTTCGCTTTCTTTCCCCTCTCTCTTTCCTTCTCTTCCCCTCTCTCTCTCTCTCTCCTCCCAATCCCCAATCCGTCTCTCTCTCCAGAGGGCCTTAGGCGAGCACAGGCATCCAGGCTAGCAGCTAGGGTTGTTGGTGCAAGCTTTCCTTCCCTCGGATCCATCCCTTGCACATCAAGCCTCGATATCGCACCTCACCACTCCCTTTTTTGACGTCCCCCAAAGCACACACAGACGCAGGGTGCCAGGTTAGTTATTAGTTCCTCTCTCGGTTGGTGGACAGACACTAGCCAGCAAGCCAGAGAGAGAGAGAGAGAGAGAGAGAGAGAGAGAGAGAGAGAGAGAGATCACGAGATCAGGAGAAGGCCGCCCAGAGCTAGAAGAAGAAGGAGGAGGAGGAGGAGTTGGAGGAGGAGAGGTTGTCCATGGCTCATCAGGCGATGTCGGCGGCGGCGACACGATGCTGACCAAGGTGTTCGTGGGGGGCCTGGCGTGGGAGACGAGCAAGGAGGGCGTGCGCGGCCACTTCGAGCGCTTCGGCGAGATCCTCGAGGCCGTCGTCATCACCGACAAGGGCACCGGCAGATCCAAGGGATACGGATTCGTGAGTACCCACCCAAACAATTCTCTCTCCCCTCATCATCGATCCATCTTCAGCAGTTTATTCTCTTGCTGAATTGAGCTCCGATAATTGATGCTATGTCTATGTCTGGATGGATGCCTTGCAGGTTACCTTCCGTGAGGCGGAGGCGGCCATGAGGGCCTGCTTGGATCCGTACCCGGTGATCGACGGCAGGAGGGCCAACTGCAACCTCGCCTGCCTCGGGGTCCAGAGGTCCAAGGCGCCGCAACCACTGCCTCTGCATCCATATGCTGGTAATTAATTAGTTTGATGCTTTGATTAACTTCAAATTTACTGAATTATAATAATTAGTTAGTGAGAATTAAGCGCCATGCACGTCTTAGTTTGATTGTTAGTCGTTGACCATGAGCAAGACGCTAGCTAGACGTGCTTGCATGATGCAATTATATACCAGTTACTGTTTGCTCAATTAATTAGTTAGACGTTTTTATTAATTTGTAGTTTTTTCAACTGTACTTCTAGTTGATGACCATGAGCACGAAGCTATGCTTGAGCACGTCGTGCATGCCACGCATATATCAGTTACTGTTTCGTGTTTCCTAATCAAGATCTGCCAACTTAATTAATCTAGCATGTCGAATTGTAGGCGATAAGTGACCAGATGATGCGAAGTTCTTGCCAAACTTGGTATTTTTAGCTAGAGGTACACATGGTTAATTCACCCGCAAAAAAAGGGTTAAGGATGCACATCATTTTATGCATGCTCAGTGCAAAAACTAGTGGTTTTACAGGTTTGCTGGTACTAATTAAGCTGCACACACACCTAATGGTCTTGCTGATGTTTTTCGCTGTTGAGATTACGCTTTTAGAAAATATGTTTCTTTTGTTTAGAGTGAGTCCAAGAACAAAATCTGATTTGATTCTTACATCACTCTGGAACAATCTGCAAGGAGATGCTAATTCTCAATGATTATTAACTTAATATATAATGATGTAACTTTTGGTTGTTAAAGTATGTTTAACACTACTCACAATGGTAATGCGAAAACAATATGGTCTTATTTGTTATGAAATACTCCCTCCATCCATAATGTAAGATGTTTCTTTACACTGGTGTAGTGTCGAAAAACGTCTTACATTATGGGACGGAGGGAGTATTATACTTATAGAATATAATTCTTGTATTAACTTATACTCCCTCCTTTCTTTTGCGGGAAAACATATACTCCCTTCGTATAACTAATAAGTGATGTTGACATGTCTTGAGTCCACGCTGATGATAATTGAAAAATTGTATCCAAAGATTTTTGTCGGAAAGTATTTATAGAATAGTACAATGTTCTTGGTCCTTATGCATATAGTTGTATTCAGTAGACATTACTAGTCAAGTCTACACCTTAATGACTGTGCCAATACCTAGAATATGACTTATAATTTGTGACATATAGTAAAATTACATGCATTGGCACATATGATTAGTCATAGTGAGAGTAACATAGGTAGTAACATGCATACTCTCATGCAATGCGAACTAGCCATATTAGTGACATGACATGGTGTTAACTGATGAAAGATGCATGATGGTGGTAATATATCATGTTACAATCACATAGCGCTTTCCAAGAGAAAATCAATCTACAAGCTAATGAATAAAGATACTTGCATTGTGGAAGTAGTAATATAAACTAGTGCCGTATGCATGACACCAGTATATAAGTATATAAGTTACTCTCGACTATAACCAACCGACTAGGGTGTAACGGTCAAAGGAGTATGCATGTTGGAGACTTGTCAGGGCCGACCAAACCGAGGCTACAGGAGGATTCTGACAGACTAATCATTCAATGATGCCACAGTACTTGACTAAACATGAAGTTTCAGCCTAGTTTAAGGGCCATGGATAATGCAAATTGAGATCGAATTATTCAAGGAACGTATATACTACGTGCACAAGACCGTTAGTAGTATGCATGCGCCCGACAGATTTTCACCGGAGATGAAAAAGTAGTCCGCGCATGCATGACCTGCAGCTAGATAGCTTTGCTGCAAAGCTGTGAAAGGCAGGCACGGTTCGTTATTCTTGGGAGCTGGTCCTTGCTGCAACATCCACCAACGTAGGAGTAGTAAATAAAGTTCGGTGCGTCTGTCTCTGTCCTGGATCTGCACTTTTTAATCTGCCTCTAAAACTATAAACAATCACTCTGTTGATCTATGCGAGGCACGGTTTGACTGTCCTAAGTTGAGTTTGACCCAATAATTAGTCTGACAACGATAATACAGATCATGTCTGAACTTTACTAATTCTCTATCATGGTAGTAAACCGGTCCTTCACACAGCACCATGAACAAGGTGCAAAAAACATAGAAACTGCTTTGCATCCGCACGTCGATCTGTCTTCAATTGATTCCAGTTAACGCCAGCATGCACGATCCGTGCAAGTACACAACGAACTTATTGGCTGTTTATTAACTTGTCCATGTCACTTCTTCGTCCCCGCACGCAGCAGTAGGCCATGTCCATGGAGGAGGCAACATCAACACGAGGGCAATGAAAGCTGCCATTGCTGCTGCTGGTGCTGGTGGCGCCAGCTTCGTCGACCATGGCATCCAGCAAGGGATCCCTGCCGCGGCCTACAACATGTACGGGTGAGTGCACTCCATTGGCTCCCTCTCTAGATCTGTACTCTTTCTCTGTGCTTGATGGGGCAGCTCGAGCTTGCTAGCTGTAAAGAGCATGGTTTTGGTTAAAGGACGGTTGCATGCTCGTTGATGGTTGGCGGTTGGGGCCAAGGACTGCACCGTCCATCCATGCTCCATGTGCCCCTGCTTCTCCCTCCAGCTTCCATGTGCCCCCACAGCTCATATATCCATATAGTACTCGCACTCGCTCCTCTCTCTCTCTCTCTCATCCAAAAAACAAAGTGCAACTACCATGCATGCACTTTGTGTGTGTGTGTAGAGAGAGAGGCACAGCGAGGAAGGTGGATTAGGAGTACTCCCTCCGTCCATGTGTATAAGTCACCTTACCAAAACCAGATTTTTCCCAAACACTTAGGCACGGTACATTAACTCCCACCTCGTTCCTTGTTTCAACCAATAAAAAAAGTGAGGCGTGTATGTTTTTAATGACTTGGGGCATGCAGTGGTTAGTTCATTGCATGCAATGATATTAATTAGAAATAAACATTAAGTTCTCTTGTTTTCCCCTTTGTCTTGGTCGCGATGCACAACGTAAGATGACTTATACATCAGAGAGTAGGTTTAATGCGACGTAGAGTGAGGGTGGGCACCTAATCATGTAGGTATGCAGGGTAGAGCGACTGGCAGGCATGCATGCGGTGTACATGTATTAATGTCTTACAGATGCAGCCACACAATATACATACAAGTCCGTTGAGTAATCTTGCTTTGCCTCACCCACACGAACGTAGTGCAAGAGCAGATAGGTTAACACAACAACAACTAATATTACGGTTAGTAGTATACAAAAGATTGTTTACTTTTCAGGTTTGAACTATGTGTTTTTTTTTTTTGCTTGGTATAGCTCTGAACTATATCAACTTGGCTAGTTCCCCTCCTCTTCCATGCAACCTCCTAATCTATATCGTATCTACAACGTATTTTACATCTGGCCAGCTTAATTATGCCAAAATCGTTTCTGCAAAATTCTTACTTATTTTTTGGAAAATTCACACATGAACTAGGATGTGGGGTAAAGTTTGTCTGTGTAGTTTTTTGTTTAAAAATATGAAAATTTATGACCCATACAAAAAAACTAACCTATTCACGTGTTTTTGCACTTATCACAATCACTCTTATTTGTAATATAAACTCATAGGTTTTCAATTAGAATTATATAGGCATCAGCTCGGGCCGAGAAATTCAATGAAGTAATCCATATGCTGATTCAGCAAGCCAAGCATTGGAGTTGGTATTCCAAGTTTCTTGAATAACTTAGCTGTCTGAAACTCGCCAATGGGATTCTGTGTAATCCTCCGGTCTACATGGTGTAGGTAAAGGGCAAAAAAAAGTCGCTAATCGTTTCCACTTTACGGCCCACAGCTTGTGTTCTTCGGTATTAATTCGGTTTCTGTTTGTTTGGCTTGTCTCGTGCACCACCTGAATTGAATCATAGTAATGGGACTTTGGTAATCCAGTGATGAAGTTCATTCATTGATTGATTCAAGGTAGCTTTAGCCATTGTGGGTAGAAGCTAGTCGCCAGAAGCGAAGCAGCGATCTTCCGGGCCGGAAAGGTTCTATTTTTCTGACGCGTAAGCTACCGCAAAATGAATGAAGGAAAAAGGCCTCAGGATTAGAAAGACTAAAGAGGCATGGTCTATAAACTGGCTAGGCTTAATTTATACCTTATTCATCCAGACTTTCAGTTTTTGTGCTGTAGTTGTTGATAGTTTTTTCTACTCGGTTAGTCAAACTTTACAACGTCTGACTTGAGACAAAAGTTATAAGACATCTTTTGAAAGATGGAGGGAGTATGTGATATGATAGTTTAGCATGTTAAGTAAGCAGAAACATAGTGAAATTAATCAAGTGAACTAAAGTTACAAACAATTCACAGAATGTCCATATATGTACACCATGTTATAGCACGAGCACCCACAAAAAAAGAATTAAAAATATGATCAAATGAACAATGCAAAAAAGGCAAAATGTTTAATTTTTTAATAATGTATAGAAACCACTTTTTTTAAGTACATGCAGAATTTGATCATATTTTTTACATGAAATATTGCAGGTGCAGAAATTTTTATGATAAATATCTATTTTTTTGACAACTTTTGAAATGCATAAAGAAAATTAACCCAAAGCTCAAGCGCCTACCCTTCCATCTTACACGCACATTTGCTTTTCCCTGGCTGAGTTTGGGGCGGATCTTCATACACCCCCACATGGCCTCTTCGGTGTGAGTTGAGTCGACGATCGCCTACGACGAAGTCGGAATCGTTTGCTCAAGGTTTAGGGATGGCGATGATGCCTCTAGGGGAGGAGTGATGACGATGACGCATGTGTGCTGACTCGGCGATGCTCTTGTTGGAGTGGTGTGTGTGGGTCTCTTGTGTGTGTCGTTGAGCGGTTGTGATGATTTTCGTCCGGTTTTTCATAATCAACTGGGCAATCTGGTTTTCACTGGGTTTTCCTTAATTAACTGAGCAACTCTTTTCTTCTTAATCAATGCAGAAACTCTGCCATTTCGAAAAAGAAAACTATACATGAAACTGAGTAACAAGAAAGGCGATTAAATATCTTTGCAGAGAAAATACTTGTTTACCTGATTTCTTTCTTCTCAAAATCAATTGCAGGTACTCTCCATATTTCTCGGACTACGGCTACCAGCCAATGGTACGTATCCTATCCGTGAAAAACCAACTGTTTTGCTTGCTTGTCGTGAATTATTATTGTACAACATGTCTAATCATCTACATGCATGGCTCGCGCCAAAATTTTGCCAGACCTACTATCAGGCGTACGGTGGGCTGGCCGGAGGGGCGCAGTACCAGGTCTTCAACGGCAGCGCGACCACAGTGCCGACGACGGGGCTGGCAATGGCCGATCCTACCGGGCTCTACCCCTACTACCAATATGGTCCTGCTGTGAGCACCGCCACTGCGTACAACATGATGCACTACCCCCAGATGTACCAGTATGCGGCGGTCGGTGCCCCGCCGGAGAGCAGCCCTACGGCGGTGTCGGGCCTCCACCAGTTCATTGGCGCCGCCGCGTTTGAGCCTAATACTGGAGGCCAAGCAGGAGGTGAGATGTTCGCTTAACTAAATTCTTGTTTGATCTAGAGATTCTAGACACATGTTAATGGTGAAAATCAATCATATTAGTCTAAAAATATGTTTTCTGATTTTCTCTATGCAGGTATGACACTGGCTCAGCTGACAGCTCCAGCTCTGCCGGCACCTGCACCACAGTATCAGTACAGGCTCGTCTCTCCCATGCCCATTGCAACACCAGATCAGAAGAAGCCCTTAGCCTAGAAAGCCATGGCTGCCTTAATTAAGTGTGCCTCTTCATGCACCTACATATCTTCTTTCTTTATTTACATGCATATCTTTGCACTGGAACCTACTAATTTGCTGCCAATGACCACCATGGGTTGAGTGCTTCATTGGCAAGCTAACAGGACTGAAAGTCCAATTTTCCATTTCGTAGTAGGCTGGTCCAGTACCTAATTAAGGCCTTATTAATCCTCTTTTTTGTTTCTAAATGCAAGCATGTCTCAGTCTAGCATCACAAGCAGTTAATCTTTCTGCATATATAGTCACAAATTAATAGTTAGATTATCTTCAGTTAAATATAGTCATGGTTCATATTACTTAGATGTAGCAAAGTTTTCCGCACACCTTGTGCTCTTAAGGAAGAGTGCAGGGTTAAATAATTAAGTGGTTGAGTCGCTGCTGATTTTTCATATGCAGCTTATGTCTCGCAGGAAAAAAAACTCTTTCATGGGGTGTAGCTCCATAGAAATTAAGCTCTTGGAGTTGCACAATGAGTTTAGTTAGTCAAGGATATTTATTGGGATGTCCTTATATTTCTCTATTATTAATTTGGTCATTGACTCTGGTTCCCTTCCACGTCCCCAACACCCTGCATGCATTGCATTATATGCATCATCTTCACCAACTAAGGCAGCCATGGCTAGGCCCAAGCTCGGATGGACACTTACATACTTGAAACAGTGACAAGATTATATTTACTATTAATTCGCCGTGAATCTTATTATGTTATGACTATTATGAAATGCACATGCATATAGCATCCATTTGAGAAGCTAATGTACCCTCTCTGAACTCATTTCCCAATCCTCCGTAAATTATGAACCCCATGCACAAACACTCTTTTTTTTTGGTTGAGATAATGCATAGAAAAAACATGGGCGCCATTACCTGTTACTCTTCGATGCCTCGCAACATTGGGCCGGTCCTCATATTTTCACCACAATTAATATTTCATAGGAGGACCTATTAGATATTTTTAGAAAAATGCGCACATATTGTTTCATCTGCGTTAGTGGTAGGTTGCAGATGGAAAAAAAATATCAAATAGTGTGAAATAAAACCTGACTGATATAGATAAATATAATCCAGTACTAAGTGTTCACAGAGTTTATTGGAGAAGAAAATATTAAATTTATTAAAATGTCAATATTTTTATTTCCGGATAGGGCTCCAGGGCTTGGAGAGACAATATACAAGTTTCTTTTATTTACTAATAATGCAAATTCTCATAATTAATAATACTAACACATTTTTAAACAAAATATGTATATTGTATATAAAATTATATAGCTATGTATAATAAACGATTTGGCCATCTTGAGAGTATTTTAATTACCGTACTCATGTAAACGACAAATCAATTGTGTTTAAAATGAATTAGAACTAGACAATAATATGTGGATAACCCATCATAATACAACTACTCAACACTTAATTTATAGCTAACTTTTTTACTTACTCTAATTTAACTATTTTATTTCACTGATACAATCGGGATTACAAAATCTTAACTTTAATAATGCTAGCTAGCACCCAAAGTTTTATATAATTCAAATAATTATATATACTTACAAATACAATAACGAATAAGTATTAACTTTTTATTGAATGTTTTTTGTTTTACGTTTTAGTTCTAGATGTTATATTACAATGATTATCATCTAAATTTAAGCAAAGTCTAACTAAAACGACAACAAAACTAAATCCATATACAATAGTTTATGCCTAAGATATACCATACTGTGATCATATGTTTTACCCATAAGTATCATAGAGGTTCTAAATATACTTAGTCTAACCAATATCTCAAAAGAACTTTCTAGCTAGAAGAATCTAACAATATCCCAATAGAACTGTAGGAGATATGCCCTAGAGGCAGTAATAACAGTTATTTTGTATCTCCTGGTTTGTAATGAAAGTTTATGTTCCATGCTATAACTGCTGTGGCTCCCGAGCCCGTATATCCATAAAGGCTCTGAGGAAAACTCATGTGCACGTGTGGGATAATAAACGGTGAAATATATTCCTAGTCATGCCTCTAAGACTAGCTCAAGTATTGCATGATGATTATGTTTTCCTGATCATGGGCATGGCTATGCCAGCAATTTTGAGGGCACGATGTTAGTAGAACACTTGTGTTGAATCGACCCGTTTTGATGTTATGCTATGAGATACATTCATCACAAGTTTATGGTTAATAACACAGGGAAGTTAATGTTTGCATAATTCCTTAGACCATGAGAGTATCGAGTTCCTTCATACTTGCTTCGTGAACTTTGGGGTTTGTTAAACGCCATCCGTAACTGGGTGGCTATTACGGCGGCTTACGGGTTCACGGAAAAGTATGGCAAGTAACGAGATAGCTCAAGATTGGGATTTGCTCCTCCGACGATGGAGAGATATTCTCGGGCCCTCTCAGTGTTACGGTATCCATCATCGTCTGCGCAGACACCTTGTGATTTGATCACTGGTATGCCGGAACACAGAAATGAGAAAAGAGAACAAAACCGGTAACGAGGTAACTTGCATAATGGACAAATTGTTGATCCACAAGGATGCAATAAATCTCACCTCGGGTATTTGTGACATATCGCGAAGCAACAGGAATAGCTCATGGCAACTGGGGGTTCACTCGAATATTCATTCGTGTGGGCATAGGGGTCAATATGGGTGTCCACGGCTCCGATGTTGATCATTGATCGGAAGGGGTTCCAGGTCATGTCTATGCTTCACCGAACCTATAGGATCACACGCTTAAGGGTCATCTATCTGTTGAATACTAGACAGGGAGTCTGAGAGAAAGTTTCCGAAAAAGTTTTTTTGGAGACAGCGGAAAAGTTCCGAAGAAAGAGGTCACCGGATGAGTTTCGGTGAAACTAAAAAAGTTGTTTCGGATTATACCATTAAGTCAAAATGGTTTCGGCACGTGCCTGATAATTCTTGGAGGGTGCCAGAATCGTTCTGGAAACTTTCTGGAATTTTCAGAAATGAAAACCGGAAATGTTCCAGAGCTGCCGGAACCGCTTCAGATGCTTTTCGCAGATGAAAATCACTAATCCGGAATTTTTCTGCAATGCGTTGAAAATTATTATGGTGGGTACTGAAAATGTTCTAAGCCCACATAAATATTTTCAGTTCGAACGGACGCTGAAAAATGTCATCGTGAATAGTGAAAGTGCTTTTTGGGTTTTTTATGAAAAGCACCTTTTGGGATTTTCCCAAAAGGCTTCTAGAAAGACTTAGGGACTAAGGAACCCCCTTTGGGGGGGCCCCTTGCTTGTGGCCGGCCAAGGTGGGACTCCTTCATGGAGCTCCACATGTCCTTCCTTTCTTCCCTATATGCCCTTTGTGTGAGACATAAAGTGGGGGTTTTTTGGTATTTTGAATGCCCACACTACCCCTTGGCTTTCCTATAAATAGAGGAGGTGAGGGTTGCCACCTCTTCATCCTTGGTTCTCATACACATGCTATGCTTTGCTAGCTCTCTCTCTCCCTCCCACGAAAAGAGTTTTTCGTAGAGCCGCAAGGCTGTCTGGGTTCCGGCAGGAACTAGTTCTGGATGGCGAAGCCCTGCCGAATAGTTGACACCGTCTATGTGCAACCACGTAGAGAGGTCGTAGTTCCGATCTTTTGCCCGAAGGGCTGTTCGAGTGTCCTTCCGAAGGGCTGTCCGAGTCTTCGTTCGAGTTTTGAGGGTCCTCCCGAAGGGCTGTCCGTGACATCGTCCGAGGGACTGTCCGACCGCCTCCCGAAGGGCTGTCCGACGAGGGAGTACATCCTCGCAGTTGGGAGGTTGTAAATCCTAACTGCGGGGATCTGCACCAATGATCGCCACCGACTCTTCTTCCGCTGCGCTTCGAGTCGGTACGGATCAGATCTTACCTTGTATGCAGTCTCCATAGTGGTCCTGGGCGTGCTCGCTGTACCAGAAATTTTTATTTTCTGTCGCGTTCCCCTACAAGAACTTTCTAGATAGAAGAGGAATGCATCGAAAATGCCAAACGGAGACCGAGCTCCATGGAGGCCTTAATTTCAAAACTTCAAAATTCAAACTTTTTAGTTTTTCAAAAAAAATGAAAAAATGCACATGGACCTAGTGAGATAGTGTACATGTGTGTAAATTTTTAGGTCGAAATAGGTTAAAATGAGCATACTCATCATCAAAATCCATGATTTTGTTTTTTATGCAGCTCTCATTTCAAGGTATTTTCATCTTGAAATTTACACACATACAAATTACAATGTTGTATACATATGTGTTTAATTTTGAAGCAATTTTTGAAAGAGAAAATTTTAAATTTTGATTTTTTTTTCAAAATTAAGGCCTCCATGGAGCTCGGTCTCCAAAATGCCCTACTTGGAATGCATAGCTTATTTTAACAAATATGTAATTATATAGTGTATGTGGTGTCAATAAGTGCCTTCTCCTATGTGCATTTATTCTCATGGGAGAAATGGTAGCAAGCATCATTTTTAGGACAGTAAAACCACACCTAATCCCTGCCATTCGTTTGTTTGATTTGGCCAATCTAGACCGTTAGATGTGTTGTCAATGAGGTCTTCCCCGCAGTTTTTTTTCCTAACCATTGTCCTAAAGGGCCGCTACTCCGAAAGGAAAAACGGAGATGTCTGGTTGCATGGGGGGAGGCGTTTTGACTCCCGGGAGCATTTGCTCCCGTATGAATAGTAACTAAAAAAAGTACTCCCTCCGATTCATATTACTTGTCTTAGACTTTCCATATTGTCTATCTAGACAAATCTAAGACAAGTAATATGGTCGGAGGGAGTAGTAACATGTTTATAAAACATTTTGTTTTCCTTTTGTGGATGTTCGTATTAGTGTCGCAAGCATGCTTAACAATTTTCATGCGAAACGGAGTTGTAGTGTTTCGTCGGTGAAAAAAAAACAAAATTTGGGATAACATTTGGTGTTTAATTTGTTTTTTTTTGCAAGGGCCAAAATGTTTAACTTTTTTTCTAAAAACTTGCAGGTAGCATTTGGATGTTACTGAATCCATGAAAAAATTGTTGGGATTTCTTTGACATTTCAAAAATCATTTCCGCGCACAGGAGCACGTGCACCCGGAGGCAAATTGGATTTCCTGGTTGCATGGGCCTTTTCTCCCGGCCAATTTTTCTAAACTCCATGCGAGAACACCAGACATCTAGTCAATCGTGCAGCTACTCCAAGGAACCGTTCTCAACCTTGCGACGCGAGAATTTTGTCTAGGGCAGCCGCCGCCGCCATGGAATTTTTTGTCCCCTTGTCTCCGACTGCCATCTTGGCACTGAGAGCTCAAGAGACCTCGCATCTTCAAGAGTTCTATTTTTTCCGTCATCATCTAGTGATCGTTTTTTGTGAGAATAAATGTACTTTCGTTCTTTTGGCGGTGCCTTGAGATTGTAGAGTTTCCTATCCTCGCAGATCCGATTATACAGATCTGATGAGTTTATATTGGTGTGTCAAACTTTTTTGTTGGTACGATGCTTTGTGGAGTTGAAATCTTTCATCGACATCATGGTGAAGATACTGTGATCCGACGGCCTGCACTTCTAGTGAACCATCCCCGACCCAAGTGAACCATCCCCGACCCAAGTACGTTCATCGATCAAGGCTTCCCATATTTTTGGTTGGGCGACTCAAGGCGCTTTCAAAAACCAATATTGGTAATGTTCATGTGGGTGAAAGAGTGACAACATCATTGCTACAATCTAATTACAGCCTCTTTACCGAGGTCTTTGGAGTATTTCTAGCAGAGATTGGTACCGTAAAGAAGGTGTTTTCAAGAGATTTCATTGTAATTCTTAATCATAGGAGTTACTTTGTATCATCTTGAATTTTAGATCCAAATCAGTGTACCTGTAATTGTTTTGAGTATGAATAAAGTTATAGGTGTTTCTAAAAAAAACAATCGTGAACCCTTGCGTTGGTCGATAAATCGACGACGCTCGCACTAGTGGATCCCTGTTGGGTGCCGACTTCACTCGATGAGCCGTGGATCTCGAAGTCGATGGACTTCTTGACCTTCTTCTCTGTATTAGCAAGCTGTACCACCAACAATATTCTCAATCTTTCTGCATGTCAACAGCTTCGTCTTCCTCCAGCGATGTACCTTCGTCATGATCTCCTGCAACATTGTTCTGCTTTGGAGAAGCCATTGAGGCGGCGGCCGATTATGCCGACCTATTTGGTTGCGCACATGGCCAATTCTCGATTAAATATCTGAGAATACCGATTCATTATCGGCGCCTCACCATTACGGAGTGGAAGCATGTAGAGGAGCGTCTAGAGAAGCGGTTGAACAGTTGGAAAGGCAAGCTGCTCTCAGTTGGAGGATGGCTAGTTTTGATCAACTCTGTCCTCACAAACATGGTTCTCTATATGCTTTCTTTTTTCCAACTCCCAAAAGGGGTATTGGAAAGACTGAACTATTTTAGATTTAGATTCTTTTGACAAGGAGATGGTGAAAAGAAAAATGAAAATAGATTGGCCAAATGAAGCGTGGTTTGTAGGCCGAAAGACCAAGGTGGCCTTGGAATTCATGACCTGCAGGTCAAGAATGAGGCCCTACTCAGTAAATGGTTGTTCAAACTTCTTAATGAGGATGGTGTTTCGCAAACCATGCTGCGCAACAAGTATTTAGGCCAAAAGGCAGTGTCTCAGGCATTCTGGAAACCTGGCGACTCGCACTTCTGGGCTTGCCTAATGACAACAAAGAAACATCTCTTTCGCTTTGGGTCTTTCGTGATAAAGGACGGGTCAGAGATTCGTTTCTGGGAAGATATCTGGCTTGGCAATGCCAGTCTCCGAGAACAATATCCAGTCTTGTACAACATTGCTCGCGACAAGAATAATACTATTGCGCAGGTGATCAGTTCATCCCCGCCGAATATTTCCTTCAGGCGGGATTTGATTGGCCCCCGACTTGTGTCATGGCATAATCTTTTATCCCGGCTAGATTCGATTAACCTGACACAAGGCCGAGATGTGTTTCGCTGGAACCTTACTATATCAGGGTCTTTCACTGTGAACTCTATGTACCGTGCGCTCACACATTCGGAGGTACCGGTGAGTAATAACAAAAAAATCTGGAAGTCAAAGATTCCACTAAAAATGAAAATCTTCATGTGCTATCTTTGTAGGGGAGTTGTGTTAACCAAAGATAATCTCGCTCGACGCAACTGGCATGGGAGTAAGAAGTGTTGTTTTTGTACTCACGACGGGAAAGTCAAACACCTCCTTTTTCAATGTAAGTTTGCACGTTCTACATGGTCAGTCATCCAAATAGCATCAAATTTGTACCCGCTCATAAATGTTGCCAATATTTTTGGTCATTGGTTGGACGGTATTCCAAATAGGTTCAAGATGCTAATAAGGGTGGGAGCGTATGCCTTAATTTGGTCGCTTTGGCTATGTAGAAATGATTTTGTTTTTATAACAAAAGTGTTTCTCCTCTACAAGTTATTTCCTGGTGAACGCACTCACTTTGTACATGGTCTATGCTACAGCGAGCGAAGTACCAACCGCTGTTCAACACGGTGTGTACGCGATTGGAGCAGGTGCCTACGGAGCTTTTTGCCCAACATGGGTGGCAGCATAACCTACGGATTGATCCACCACCACTTTCGGCATAGGCATAGTGTCGGTCAGTCTATAGAATTCTACTATTTTCGATTTTGTCGGTTTTGTTTTATGTCTTTTTGTCAGGCTTCTGGGTTTGGCTGTGTGCATCATAGTTATGCAGAGGCCAGGTGTTACTCATAATGATTTGTATCCGCTTGATGCTACATTTTGAGATAATAAAATCATCCTCTATCGAAAAATGATCTCCTGCCGAGCTCCCGCTCATGAAAACCATGAGCATGCGAGGCAAGAGCTTCACGTTGGAAAACATGGGTGCACGGTCTTCTTTGTTCTACAAAGAAGCTCAATAGCAGGAACCGGCATTACAATTTTCTCCGCGGGTGATCGAATGAAATGATGCTATCCTTAGCAATATGCAATGGCTGTACTTTGCAAGCTTCGGGTACCAGAGAGAAACATGCACGTGCCTCCTTAATCAAGGAGGTCAAAAGTATTCTATTCGCTGCTCTAGCTTCAAGGGCGCACACTAGTTTTTCATAGATTCTTCGGCATGGGTACTTTGAGATCTTGTCGTCGTATTCTTGTGAATCATCCTGGAACTTAGATAGCTCCTCAGCTGTAAATAACTGAAAGAAACACACTCCACCCGTGTTACAACACTAACACGAACAACAATTTTCCAACAAATGTATCTCGGAGCAAAGGATTTACAGATATTAGGATTTACCTCTTCTGGATCACCAACTAGAATTTCTTCTTCGGAGAAACATATAAGCGTCAGAGCTGTTGAAAGTTTCAGTAAGCTCCAGCCCTGGGTGTTGATGTCAGACACATCCTTAAGTTGCTCACCGGCACGTCTCAAGCACGCATCATGTTTCTTCTCGATTTCATCGCAATCATAGAGGCACATGTTGACAGAACAATACGCTCATTGACCCGGACACAAAATTCATTACTTCGTCACGGAAGAAAAATGCAAAGGCAAAATTATTCTATACAAATATTGCACCCAAAGCTTTGATCAGTGCACAAATTCTCGGGAAACAAAACTAGATGACAAAGAAATCATCACTGAAGAACAGGAAGGCCACTCACTGGAAAACTGGTAAACTCACCATCTCTGGTTTGACATCAAAGCCTTTACGATTCAGGAACATTAGTAGTCCTTGACTCATGGGGAGGCGTTCCTCCTTAGTCAGCTCTGATTTTTCCATAGGCACTAGACTATGCATGATATGCTTCACGCCCGACATCACCTCCATCACAGTTTCATCGGAAAGGCAAGGTATGCCCTGAAAAGAAATCAGGACAAATGGTGATCAAATTTATTTGCAACCATAACACAGACAAGGATTACACACTAACCATGCTCGCTTCTGTGGTTGTTTTATACTCAGGTTTCCCAACAACTAACATCTGCCCAGGACGGCGCCACCTCTTGATGAACTTAGACAGCCTTCTGCAAACACCAGTGTCAGACCTAATGGTGCTGGACTTGTCCTTGAACTTTTTGAATTGTTTGAGCCAAACAATCTGGCGAAGAATAAACAAGGATGATCTTCTAAAGGGCTCAAAAGAAACAAATAAACAATACCATGCGATGTTTCTCAACCGGGGTTAATCACAAACACCACCAACAAATTCAGAATAAGCACAAGCATCTAATTCAGAATAAGTTCATGTGCTAAGCATATATATCGTGATAATATCACGAACGATGCAAGATCGCTAGCTAACTCAGATTAATTTGGAGACAAGCAAGCGATAGAAAGAAGTAATCAAGTAAGAGAGGGAAGGGAATGAGTGGGGCACTAACATTTCGTGCCATATATTCTGCTCCGAAGTTCGACCAGATATTCCGAAGAAGATAATGAAGAGAGAAAAAGAAAATTAATTAGCCCATGACATGAACTACAAGAGAAGGCGAGCACATCAGGAAGGCAGGTAGTACCTCCTTGGCGCCTGGAAGATAGAGCTGGACCCCATCGAATGATAGAACTGCAAAGCCGGAGGGCGTCTCCAACAGCAGCAGCAGCAGCCCGTGGTTCCCCAATTTGTAAGCTGCATCACACGCTCAGTAACCTTGACCAAAACAAGGAAAAACCGCACCAAGACCAATTGCCTATTCAGATACCATCTAATCTAATCAAATGCCAAAACCCTAATTAGCCCACGCCCTGTGGGGTTGAAATCTGTAGGATCGAGTATGAATCGATCGATCTATGTGTTTGCCCCGAGAGGCATGCATATGCTAGTGCTACTACATATAAGCAAAAGTAACAAAACAAACGTAAAAAAGTGAGAAATAAGCAGAAAAAAAACGTTGAAGGCATGTGTTAGCGTTGGGCCGGCTTAATCCGGCGGCTGCCTTTAGCGAGACGTCCTATGGGAGCCCCTATTTCTCGCTTGACACGAGTCGAGAGCAAGCTCTCGCTGAAGAGCGGACGAGCTGGGCCGACCCACGAGCGCGGGAGGCCACAGCCTCTTTTCCCTTCTTTTTTTACGTTTTTGGTTTTCTTTTTTTCTTTTATTTTAGTACTTTTGTTTATACTTTAAAATATTCTAAATATATATATTAGAAAAAACTCTTCAAAAACATTTGAAAAAATGTTGATTGTGTATATAAAAATGTTGAACAGGTATTTGAAAAATATTGAATAAGTATTTGAAGAAATGTTGAACAACTATTTGAAACATCTTGATTCATGTATATAAAAATATTGAACAAGTATTTGAAAAATGTTGAACAGTATTTGAAAAAATGTTGAACAAATATTTTTGAAAAAATGTTGATCATGTATATAAGAATATAGAATAAAAGAAACAAATACAAAACAAAAAATGAAGAAGAAAAAAAGGAAGAAAACCATCTCGACTTGCTTCAAGTAGGTCGCGTCCCTATAGTTAACAGGAACTGCGCGCGGGTGCGGTGGCTATGTAGGGGAACGCGACAGAAAACAAAAAAATTCGATACAGCGAGCACGCCCAGGATCACTATGAAGATTGCAAACAAGGTTTGATCTGATCATTACCGACTCGTAGCGCAGCGGAAGAAGAGTCGGTGTAGATCATCGGTGCAGATCCCCGCAGCTAGGATTTACAACCTCCCAACTACGAGGATGTACTCCCTCGTCGGACAGCCCTTCGAGAGGCGGTCGAACAGTCCCTCGGACGATGTCACGGACAGGCCCTTCGTGAGGCAGTCGAACAGTCCCTCGGATGATGTCACGGACAGGCCCTTCGGGAGGACCCTCGAAGCTCGAACAGTAACTCGGACAGCCCTTTGGGAGGACCCTCGAACAGCCCCTCGGGCAAAAGATCGAAACTATGACCTCTCTACGGGGTTGCACACATACGGTGTCAGCTATCCGGCAGGGGCTTCGCTGTCCAGAACTAGTTCCTGCCGGAACCCAGACAGCCTTTCGGCTCTACGAAACTATTTCGCGTGGAGGGAGAGAGAAGGTCAGATCATGCATGGCTTGTGTATGAGAGTAAGGAGTGAGTGTGAAGAGCTCCTCTCCACCTCTATTTATAGGAAAACCAAGGGGTAGGGTTGGCACAAAATTTTACCAAAACACCCATACTTTATGTCACACATAAAGGGCATAAAAGGCATAAAAGGATGGCAAGTGGGGCTCCATGGAGGAGCACAACCCTTGGACATCCAAACCTTGTGCCCCCCCCCCCCCAAAGGGGTTCCCACCCATCTTCTGGGAAGATTTCCCTTAGATATTTTCACAAAAAGCAACCAATCAGTGTTTTTCACTATTCATCAAAACATTTTTCTGCGTCCGAAAAATTCGAAACTTTTTCTGTAGGCCTAGAACATTTCTAGTACCCACTAAAATATATCCGGACGCGTTCCGAAACTTTTCTGAATCGATGATTTTCTTCGGCGAAAAGCAACCAAAGCGGTCCCGGTAGCTCCGGAACATTTCCGGTTTTCCTTCCAGAAAAATCCCAGAAGTTCGCAGAACAATTCTGGCACCCTCCAAGAATTTCCAGGCGTGTGCCAAAACCATTTTGACTTAATGGTATACTCCGAAACAATTTTTTGGTTTTACCGAAACCCTTCCGGTGTTCTCTCTTCGGAACTCTTCCGTTGTCTCCGAAACTTTTTTGGTGACTTTCTCTCAGACTCCCTGTCTAGTATTTAGCAGATAGATGACCCTTAAGCGTGTGACCCTATAGGTTCGGTGAAGCATAGACATGGCCGAAACACTTTTTGATCAATGATCAACATCGGAGCCGTGGACACTCATATTGACCCCTATACCCACACGAATAAATATTCGAGTGAACCTCCAGTTGCCGTGTGCTATTCCTGTTGCTTCGCGATATGTTACAAAACCCGAGGTGAGACTTATCGGCATCCCCGTGGATCAACAACTTGTCCACTATGCCAGTTACCTTGTTATCGGTTTTGTTGTCTTTTCTCGTTTCCGTGTTCCCGCATCCCTCTGATCAAATCACATTGTGTCTGGCCAGGCGATGATGGATACCGTAACACCGAGAGGGCCCTAAGAATATCTTTCCATCGTTGGTGGAGCAAATCCCAATCTTGAGCTATATATCAAGTTACTTACCATACTTTTCCATGAACCCGTAAGCCGCCGTAATAGCCACCCAGTTACGGATGACATTTAACAAACCCCAAAGTTCATGAATCAAGCATGAAGGAACTCGATACTCTCATGGTCTAAGGAATTATGCTTAACATCAATTCGGGTCGATTCAACACAAGTGTTCTTCTAACATTGTGCCCTCAAAATTGTCGGCATAGTAATGCTCATGATCAGGAAAATAGGATCATCATGCAATACTTGAGCCAGTCTTAGAGGCATGACTAGGAATACATTTTATCGTTTATTATACCACACATGCACATGAGTTTCCCTAAGAGCCTCGTGGATATTTTAGACTCGAGAATCATTGCAGTTATAGCATGGATCATAAACATTCATTCCAAACTTTAGAGATACAAAATAACTGTTATTACTGCCTCTAGGGCATATCTCCTACAGGCTAGTCGCGCTTGGCTCATTCGCGACGGCCGGAGATCGATCACTCGTGCGCCCCCCTTTTTCCTTATACTTTTCTTCGCGAAAAATGGGTCCGCCCAGTATTAAAACCTTCGACACGAGACTTCCTAGGACTCTCGCTTAATGCGATAAATAGTCCCCGCGGCGAACGAACCTAGGAGCAACACACGAGCGGCAGCCACAGATTGTGCTAATGGGCCGGCCGGGTTCGCTTCCCCTTAGGCGGTACGGGCGAGACACAGTCCTAGCGCATATGGATGGGCGCCCCTATACCTTGCATTAAGCGAGTCGAGTCATCTGACTCGCTGAAGCGCACGATGATATGGGCTGGCCCAGTTCGCGGTAGGTACACTGCCTCCTTTTTTATGTTTTTTTCATGTTTTAATTTCATTTTTTGATTCCATTTTTTATTTTCACTTACATTTTTGAATACTCTAAACATATATATATTTAAAAACATTACATACATCATATAATATTAAAAAAATGTTAATCATGCTTTGAAAAATGTTGAATGTGTATACAATTTTTTTTGACCATGTATTAAAAAAATGATGAAATTTCTTGATGATGATATAAAAATGATAATCAAGCGTTTACAAAATATTGAAGAAGTATTTGAATAATGTTGAACAAGTATTTTAAAAATGATGAATAAGTACTAAAAAATGTTGAGCAAGAATTTGAAAAATGTTGAAAAGTATTAAAAATGTCGAACAAGTATTTGAAAAATGTTGAATAAGTTAAAAAAAATATTGAACGAGTATATGAAAAATGTTGAACAAGTATTTGAAAATGTTCAGTAAGTTAAAAATGTTGAACATGTATTTGAAAAAAAGTTGATAAGATTAAAACATGTTCACAAGTATTTAAAAATTTGAACAAGTATTTAAAAATTTATTAATATGTATTAAAATATTGAACAAGTATTTGAAAAAATGTTGAATAAGCGTTCGTATAATGTTGAACGTGTATACAAAATTTGTTGATCACTTATTAAAAAAATATTTTTGACACATACGAAAATGTTGAGTGAAAAAAAACAAACATAAAAAAAACAAAAAATGCAGAAGAAAAACAAAAGCAAACAAAAAATGGAGAAGAAACAAAATGCAAGAAAGAGTGAAAAAATGGAGAAGAAAAGAAACAAATGAAAACAGAAATAAAACCGGATCGAATAACCTCAAGTAGGACGCACCCTACGACTTACCACGAGAGAGATCCTAGGCGGAGTGGCTAGCAGCACCCGATCGCAGCATGGTGACCAGGGATCGAACTCTGGTTCTCCCATTTCCTCGCCCCAATGGGTCAGCCCAAAAGGACGCAGGTGGAGGAAAAACTTCAGTGAGAGTTCCCCTGTCGCCTCGCTTAAAGCGGCAAATAGTCGCCGCGACGTCCTATTATCTTACTTGAACATACCCCCGGTACGGTGGTGAGTAATAACAAAAAAATCTGGAAGTCAAAGATTCCACTAAAAATGAAAATCTTCATGTGCTATCTTGTAGGGGAGTTGTGTTAACCAAAGATAATCTCGCTCGACGCAACTGGCGATGGGAGTAAGAAGTGTTGTTTTTGTACTCAGACGATGGGAAAGTCAAAAACCTCCTTTTTCAATGTAAGTTTGCACGTTCTACATGGTCAGTCATCCAAATAGCATCAAATTTGTACCCTCTATGCATAATGTGCCAATATTTTTGGTCATTGGTTGGACGGTATTCCAAATAGGTTCAAGATGCAATAAGGGAGGGTGGAGCGTATGCCTTAATTTGGTCGCTTTGGCTATGTAGAAATGATTTTGTTTTTATAACAAAAGTGTTTCTCCTCTACAAGTTATTCCTGGTGAACGCACTCATTTGTACATGGTCTATGTACAGCAGAGCAGGATAGTACCACCGCTGTTCAACACGGTGTGTACGCGGATTGGAGCAGGTGCCTAGGAGCTTTTTGCCCAACATGGGTGGCAGCCATAACCTACGGATTGATCCACCACCACTTCGGCATAGGCATAGTGTCGGTCAGTCTATAGAATTCTACTATTTCGATTTTGTCGGTTTTGTTTTATGTCTTTTGTCAGGCTTCTGGGTTTGGCTGTGTGCATCATAGTTATGCAGAGGCCAGGTGTTACTCATAATGTTTGTATCCGCTTGATTGCTACATTTGAGATAATAAAAATCATCCTCTATCGAAAAATGATCTCCTGCCGAGCTCCCGCTCATGAAAACCATGAGCATGCGAGGCAAGAGCTTCACGTTGGAAAAATGGGTGCACGGTCTTCTTTGTTCTACAAAGAAGCTCAATAGAGGAACCGGCATTACAATTTTCTCCGCGGGTGATCGAATGAAATGAATGATGCTATCCTTAGCAATATGCATGGCTGTACTTGCAAGCTTCGGGTACCACAGAGAGAAACATGCACGTGCCTCCTTAATCAAGGAGGTCAAAAGTTTTATTCGCTGCTCTAGCTTCAAGGGCGCACACTAGTTTTTCATAGATTCTTCGGCATGGGTACTTTGAGATCTTGTCGTCGATTCTTGTGAATCATCCTGGAACTTAGATAGCTCCTCAGCTGTAAATAACTGAAAGAAACCACACTCCACCCGGTTACAACACTAACACGAACAACAATTTTCCAACAAATGTATCTCGGAGCAAAGGATTTACAGATATTAGGATTTACCTCTTCTGGATCACCAACTAGAATTTCTCTTCGGAGAAACATATAAGCGTCAGAGCTGTTGAAAGTTTCAGTAAGCTCCAGCCCTGGGTGGTGTTGTCAGACACATCCTTAAGTTGCTCACCGGCACGTCTCAAGACACGCATCATGTTTCTTCTCGATTTCATCGCAATCATAGAGGCACATGTTGACAGAACAATACGCTCATTGACCCGGACACAAAATTCATTACTTCGTCACGGAGAAAAAATGCAAGGCAAAATTATTCTATACAAATATGCACCCAAAGCTTTGATCAGTGCACAAATTCTCGGGAACAAAACTAGATGACAAAGAAATCATCACTGAAGAACAGGAAGGCCACTCACTGGGAAAACTGGTAAATCACATCTCTGGTTTGACATCAAAGCCTTTACGATTCAGGAACATTAGTAGTCCTTGATCATGGGGAGGCGTTCCTCCTTAGTCAGCTCTGATTTTTCCATAGGCCTACTAGACTATGCATGATATGCTTCAGCCGACCGACCGACATCACCTCATCACAGTTTCATCGGAAAGGCAAGGTATGCCCTGAAAAGAACAGGACAAATGGTGATCAAATTTATTTGCAACCATAACACAGACAAGGATTACACAACTAACATGCTCGCTTCTGTGGTGTTGTTTATACTCAGGTTTCCCAACACTACTTAACATCTGCCAGACGGCGCACATCTTGAACTTAGACACCTTCTGCAAACACCAGTGTCAGACCTAATGGTGCTGGACTTGTCCTTGAACTTTTTGAATTGTTTGAGCCAAACAATTGGCGAAGAATAAACAAGGATGATCTTCTAAAGGGCTCAAAGAAACAAATAAACAATACCATGCGATGTTTCTCAACCGGGGTTAATCACAAAACACCACAACAAATTCAGAATAAGCACAAGCATCTAATTCAGAATAAGTTCATGTGCTAAGCATATATATCGTGATAATATCACGAACGATGCAAGATCGCTAGCTAACTCAGATTAATTTGGAGACAAGCAAGCGATAGAAAGAAGTAATCAAGTAAGAGAGGGAAGGGAATGAGTGGGGCACTAACATTTCGTGCCATTATTCTGCTCCGAAGTTCGACCAGATATTCCGAAGAAGATAGAAGAGAGAGAAAAGAAAAATTAATTAGCCCATGACATGAACTACAAGAGAAGGCGAGCACATCAGGAAGGCAGGTAGTACTCCTTGGGCGCCTGGAAGATAGAGCTGGACCCCATCGAATGATAGAACTGCAAAGCCGGAGGGCGTCTCACAGCACAGCAGCAGCAGCAGCAGCCCGTGGTTCCCCAATTTGTAAGCTGCATCACACGCTCAGTAACCTTGACCAAACAAGGAAAAACCGCACCAAGACCAATTGCCTATTCAGATACCATCTAATCTAATCAAATGCCAAAACCCTAATTAGCCCACGCCCTGTGGGGTTGAAATCTGTAGGATCGAGTATGAATCGATCGATCTATGTGTTTGCCCCGAGAGGCTGCATATGCTAGTGCTACTACAATAGCAACAAAGTAACAAAACAAACGTAAAAAGTGAGAAATAAGCAGAAAAAAAACGTTGAAGGCATGTGTTAGCGTTGGCCGGCTAATCCGGCGGCTGCCTTTAGCGAGACGTCCTATGGGAGCCCCTATTTCTCGCTTGACACGAGTCGAGAGCAAGCTCTCGCTGAGAGGGACGAGCTGGGCCGACACGAGCGCGGGAGGCCACAGCCTCTTTTCCCTCTTTTTTTACGTTTTTGGTTTCTTTTTTTCTTTTATTTTAGTACTTTTGTTTTTATACTTTAAAATATTCTAAATATATATATTAGAAAAAACTCTTCAAAACATTTGAAAAATGTTGATTGTGTATATAAAAATGTTGAACAGGTATTTGAAAAATATTGAATAAGTATTTGAAGAAATGTTGAACAACATTTGAACATCTTGATTCATGTAATAAAAATATTGAACAAGTATTTGAAAAATGTTGAACAGTATTTGAAAAATGTTGAACAAATATTTTGAAAAATGTTGATCATGTATATAAGAAATAGAATAAAAGAAAACATACAAAAACAAAAAATGAGAGAAGAGAAAGAAAGAAGGAAGAAAACCATCTCGACTTGCTTCAAGTAGGTCGCGTCCTATAGTTAACAGGAACTGCGCGCGGTGCGGTGGCTATGTAGGGGAACGCGACAGAAAACAAAAAATTCGATACAGCGAGCACGCCCAGGATCACTATGAAGATTGCAAACAAGGTTTGATCTGATCATTACCGACTCGTAGCGCAGCTGCAGCGGAAGAAGAGTCGGGTGTAGATCATCGGCGTGCAGATCCCCGCAGCTAGGATTTACAACCTCCAACTACGAGGATGTACTCCTCGTCGGACAGCTTCGAGGCGGTGAACAGTTGGACGATGTCACGGACAGGCCCTTCGTGAGGCAGCGAACAGTCCCTGGATGATGTCACGGACAGGCCTTCGGGAGGACCCTCGAAGCTCGAACAGTAACTCGGACAGCCCTTTGGGAGGACCCTCGAACAGCCCCTGGGCAAAAGATCGAAACTATGACCTCTAAGGGGTTGCACACATACGGTGTAGCTATCCGGCAGGGTTCGCTGTCCAGAACAGTTCCTGCCGGAACCCAGACAGCCTTCGGCTCTACGAAACTATTTCCAGCGTGGAGGGAGAGAGAAGGTCAGATCATGCATGGCTGTGTATGAGAGTAAGGAGTGAGTGTGAAGAGAGTCCTCTCCACCTTATTTATAGGAAAACCAAGGGGTAGGGTTGGCACAAAAATTTTACCAAAACACCCATACTTTATGTCACACATAAAGGGCATAAAAGGCATAAAAGGTGGCAAGTGGGGCTCCATGGAGGAGCACAACCCTTGGACATCCAAACCTTGTGCCCCCCCCCCCCCCCCCCAAAAGGGTTCCCACCCATCTTCTGGGAAGATTTCCCTAGATATTTTCACAAAAAGCAACCAATCAGTGTTTTCACTATTCATCAAAACATTTTTCTGCGTCCGAAAAATTCGAAACTTTTTCTGTAGGCCTAGAACATTTCTAGTACCCACTAAAATATATCCGGAGCGTTCCGAAACTTTTCTGAATCGATGATTTTCTTCGGCGAAAAGCAACCAAAGCAAGCGTGTCCCGGTAGCTCGGAACATTTCCGGTTTTCCTTCCAGAAAAATCCCAGAAGTTCCAGAACAATTTGGCACCCTCCAAGAATTTCCAGGCGTGTGCCAAAACCATTTTGACTTAATGGTATACTCCGAAACAATTTTTTGGTTTTACCGAAACCCTTCCGGTGTTCTCTCTTCGGAACTCTTCCGTTGTCTCCGAAACTTTTTTGGTGACTTTCTCTCAGACTCCCTGTCTAGTATTTAGCAGATAGATGACCCTTAAGGCGGTGACGTAGCCTATAGGTTCGGTCATTGAAGCATGACATGGCCGAAACACTTTTGATCAATGATCAAATCGGAGCCGTGGACACTCATATTGACCCCTATACCCACACGAATAATATTCGAGTGAACCTCCAGTTGCCGTGTGCTATTCCTGTTGCTTCGCGATATGTTACAAACCCGAGTGAGACTTATCGGCATCCCCGTGGATCAACAACTTGTCCACTATGCCAGTTACTTTATCGGTTTTGTTGTCTTTTTCTCGTTTCCGTGTTCCCGCATCCCTCTGATCAAATCACATTGTGTCTGCGGCCAGGCGATGATGGATACCGTAACACCGAGAGGGCCCTAAGAATATCTTCCATCGTTGGTGGAGCAATCCCAATCTTGAGCTATATATCAAGTTACTTACCATACTTTTCCATGAACCCGTAAGCGCCCGTAATAGCCACCCAGTTACGGATGACATTTAACAAACCCAAGTTCATGAATCAAGCATGAAGGAACTCGATACTCTCATGGTCTAAGGAATATGCTTAACATCAATTCGGGTCGATTCAACACAAGTGTTCTTCTAACATTGTGCCCTCAAAATTGTCGGCATAGTAATGCTCATGATCAGGAAAATAGGATCATCATGCAATACTTGAGCCAGTCTTAGAGGCATGACTAGGAATACATTTATCGTTTATTATACCACACATGCACATGAGTTTCCCTAAGAGCCTCGTGGATATTTTAGACTCGAGATCATTGCAGTTATAGCATGGATCATAAACATTCATTCCAAACTTTAGAGATACAAATAACTGTTATACTGCCTCTAGGGCATATCTCCTACAGGCTAGTCGCGCTTGGCTATTCGCGACGGCCGGAGATGATCACTCGTGCGCCCCCCTTTTTCCTTATACTTTTCTTCGCGAAAAAAGGGTCCGCAGTATATAAAACTTCGACACGAGACTTCCTAGGACTCTCGCTTAATGCGATAAATAGTCCCCGCGGCGAACGAACCTAGGAGCAACACACGAGCGGCAGCCACAGATTGTGCTAATGGGCGGCCGGGTTCGCTTCCCCTTAGGCGGTCGGTAGGGCGAGACACAGTCCTAGGCATATGGATGGGCGCCCCTATACCTTGCATTAAGCGAGTCGAGTCATCTGACTCGCTGAAGCGCACGATGATATGGGCTGGCCCAGTTCGCGGTAGGTACACTGCCTCCTTTTTTATGTTTTTTTCATGTTTTAATTTCATTTTTTGATTCCATTTTTTATTTCACTTACATTTTGAATACTCTAAACATATATATATTTAAAAACAACATACATCATATAATTTAAAAAAATGTTAATCATGCTTTGAAAAAATGTTGAATGTGTATACAATTTTTTTTGACCATGTATTAAAAAAATATGAAATATGAATTCTTGATGATGATATATAAAATGATAATCAAGCGTTTACAAAATATTGAAGAAGTATTTGAATAATGTTGAACAAGTATTTTAAAATGAGAATAAGTACTAAAAAATGTTGAGCAAGAATTTGAAAAATGTTGAAAAGTATTAAAAATGTCGAACAAGTATTTGAAAAATGTTGAATAAGTTAAAAAAAATATTGAACGAGTATATGAAAAATGTTGAACAAGTATTTGAAAATGTTCAGTAAGTATTAAAAATGTTGAACATGTATTTGAAAAAAAGTTGAATAAGTATTAAACAATGTTCAACAAGTATTTAAAAATGTTGAACAAGTATTTAAAAATTATTTAATATGTATTAAAATATTGAATAAGTATTTGAAAAAATGTTGAATAAGCGTTCGTATAATGTTGAACGTGTATACAAAATTTGTTGATCACTTATTAAAAAAATATTTTTGACACATACGAAAATGTTGAGTGAAAAAAAACAAACATAAAAAAAAAAAAAAAATGCAAGAAGATAACAAAAGCAAACAAAAATAGAGAAAGAAGAAACAAAATGCAAGAAAGAGTGAAAAAATGGAGAAGAAAAGAAACAAATGAAAACAGAAATAAAAACGGATCGAATAACCTCAAGTAGCGCGCACCCTACGACTTACCACGAGAGAGATCCTAGGCGGAGTGGCTAGCAGCACCCGATCGCAGATGGTGACCAGGGATCGAACTCTGGTTCTCCCATTTCTCGCCCCAATGGTCAGCCCAAAAGGACGCAGGTGGAGGAAAAAACTTCAGTGAGAGTTCCCTGTCGCCTCGCTTAAAGCGGCAAATAGTCGCCCCGGACGTCCTATATATCTTACTTGAACATACCCCCCCCCCCCCTCTCCTCTCACTTGTCTCAGCTCCTACAGAGCGCCGCAAATGGGCCGGCCCAGGTAAGGCTTTTTGTAAGTTGGTCTTTTCTCATGCTTTTCTTTGTTCAGTTTTTCATGTCTATTTCATTCTTATTTCCAAAATATTAAAAATACTTATGTTTCAAAACATAAAATAAATAACAAAGAAAATGAATTCGAATAATATTAATACAATGTAAAACTATTGTTAGCATAGTTCGGAAAAAAGGTTGATAGCATATTAAAAAAATATTTGTGACATTATAAAATATATTCATCAAATATTTGAAAAAATGTAAAACCTATAGAAAATAATTGTTTCAAAAGTATATGAATAATGTTGATAGCATACAATAAAATGTTTGTGACATTTAAAAAATGTTCACACATTTCAACAAAAAATGTATGCTACATTATAATAAATGTTAATCATGTATTCCAAAAAGTTAAGTGAATATTAAATAAATGTTTCGAATGTATATGAAAATTGTATAATGTTTATTAAAAAATGGACATCAAACATGTATTTGAAATAAATGTTAATCATTGTATTTAAAAATGCTTATCATGGATTAAATAATGTTAATGTGTGTAATGTTTCTTGATGTACACAAAATTGCAGGCATCAATTTTTTAAATGATGTATTTTTAAAATGTTTAACATGTATAAAAATTATGTATCACATGTACATGAAAAATGTACATAGAAAACAGTGGAAAAGGTTACAAAAAAATAATATATAGAAAACAAAGAATGAAAGCACATAAAAAGATTGAAAGAATAAACACAAAGAACACTTTAGAAAACCGGTGAAAAAGAAAGAGAAATGAAGAAAAATCGGTGAAAACAGAAGAAAAAAAACCCGGGAAGAAACAAAAAAAAAATAAAGAAAAAACGAAAAATTTGTTCCGTGAATAGTGAAAGTGCTTTTTGGATTACTTTTTGGAAAGCCATTATTTTGGGCTTTGTCCCAAGATATTTGGGATGACATGGATGGATGACAGCCCCTTGGGGGGGCCCTCTAGGGGTGTGGCCGGCCACATGGGGAGCTCCTCCTTGGGCTCCACTTGTCCTTTGGCTTCCCCTTTTTACCCTTGGAAAGTGTTTCCTTCATGGGCATTTTTGGTATTTTTGAATACCATCCTACCCCCTGGTTTTTCCTATAAAAGTAGGTGAGGGGTTGCCAAACCTTCATCCCTTGCTCTCATACACATGCCATAGATTGTATGGCTTCTCTCTCCCTCCAAGCGAAATAGTTTCGTAGAGCCGAAAGGCTGTCTGGGTTCCGGCAGGAACTGGTTCTGGACGGCGAAGCTGCCGGATAGATGACACCGTATGTGTGCAACTCTGTAGAGAGATCGTTGTTTCGGTCTTAGTTCGAGAGTGCCTCCCGAAGGGCTGTCCGTGTGACCGTCCGAGTTTCGAAGGTTCTCCCGAAGGGCTGTCCGTGTGATCGCCGAGTTTCGAAGGTTCTTCCCGAAGGGCTGTCCGAGTTTCGAGGTCCCTCGAAGGGCTGTGCGACACCGTCCAGGGACTGTCCGACCGTCTCCCAGAGGGCTGTCCGTGGGGCAGATGAGGGTATACATCCTCCGGTTGGGAGGTTGTAAATCCTAGCTGCGGGGATCTGCACCGCCGATCGTCATCGACTCTACTTCCGCTGCGCTATGAGTCGGTAACGAAAAAGATCAAACCTTGTATGCAGTCTCCATAGTGGTCCTGGGCTGGTGCGTAGGTCGGAAATTTTTTGTTTTCTGCTGCATTACCCTACAGTTTGCCCATGGGCCTATACACTATATTTTTTCAGGTTGATATACTATTGTCTAATTCCCCATTCATAGCATATAAGTGGATGCAAAATCATTTAGCAAATAGAATCAAAAGTCGACACACATAAACTAATGCAAGTGAAATACACGAAATAAACACACACAAGACAGGTGTCTTCTAACAGAACGAATTTAACAAGAATGTGTTTGTCCAGTACTTCACATGGGTCAACCGCACAATAAAAGAGGTACATATGATACATAATGAGAGTAGGGAGCGATAATAGTTAAACCTATCGACACATTAATTAAAGTAGTCAGTTGTTAGTATGTGTAGCTGTCATCTCAAGAAGATTTGTGCATTGCTCTCCCACTAAGCAATTTTTTTCCCATACAATTCTTATTTCCTTATGTATTTTGGTTGCTTTCCATTGATAATTGCTTTCATGGTGTCATGTTCATAGATGGGTTCATCATTTGGGGGTTCTCATTACGGCCAAATAAATCATTCATATCATTAGTTTGCCTAAAACACAGTGTGGCAATTGAGAATTCTATCTCAATGATCAAATTTAATCTTTTAAGTTCTCTTCTTCCCAGCCTTGGTGTGCAACCTTGACGAGGTATGACATGGGCATGTCAGTCAAGTAAGGAGCTCGACACTTCCCTCGACCAGCACGAGGGCAGCGTCTCGGGCCCAGCTACCGGATAGGGGTCCCACCAACTTGAGAAGCATGGAAGGAGCAAGATACAGGGCCAGGCATGGTCTGACGAGATCAAGTGTCGTGATCCTACCTGTGCTCCGACCTGAGCCTGTAACCCTAGCTCAGTCGGGTATATAAGGCAAGTTGGGAATCTTCTCAGGGGATGGAACATATTATGGATCATCCTAGAGCTAGGGTTCTCACCTATCACCATCTTCTTCTGGTCGCCGCTAGGTCGAGAGCTTGTACTGAAGAAAACCGATCTTTCCGGTGATCCTCCCAATCGTCGGTGAGCAGGCACTCGAGCAATATACAACCACCAAATGCAGGAATAGGGTCTTGCTTCCCCGAAGAGCATGGACATGGGTAAATCCCATGTCTCCTGTATTACCATCTTGATCCGCCGCTCGCACCCCTCCGAACTAATGCGTCGCTGCTCGATGCACTGCCGCACTCAAGATCACCGGCAAACCTACCAACAAATTCATAATAAATATTTTTATGACAAAATGAAGCATAATATAATTGCAATCGATTTGCACCTAATTCCACAGGACAAGTAGTTTCATGCATGGATGTGTGGGTAATTAGAGACGTCCACCGATTATACCCAAATTACTTACATAATAATTAGAAAGACTTGGAGTGGTCGAATAATATAGAATCACCATTGTTTTTCAACACAGTATAATCGAAGTCGCTCACATATACAGCATAATATACACTCATCCCTATAAACGCACGCATGCATGCCCTACCCCTATGAGCAACCTCCGAGAGGCTGACACAACACACCGTCTTGATATTGACGAAGTCGCCACAGACGCCTTCGTGGTCGATGGGAATGTCTCCTTCAACTGAACGCACATCGCCTAAATCTAGAAAAATGCAAGCACCAATGTCATGTATAGGACTTGAACTCTGGTGGGTTGGGGATACCACTGTCCTCAAACCATCCCCCACAGGTTGATTCACAATAGGATCACCATTGTGATTGTTACGAAAGGGTTTATACTTGGAGACCGTGCCCATATCCAAACATTGTCTCAACGTAGTCATGTAAGTTAAAGTTGTCACTTGGACGATAGAGAATTTTCGACTAACTACAGATGTCTTTTGAATATTTTGTTAATTTAAATACTTAAAAGACCACACCAGAATGAATTTCGTATTGAAAGTACTTTCGAGGACATGTTAGTCTCCACCACGACATCATATAGATACACTACCTCTTTCCAAAATATACGATGATTTGGTAGGCTAGAGTATACAAATGTTGGGAATACATGCATGCACGGGAACATGCAAGGAAGGTCCCACCCCTACCTCCTCGAGTCATCTTTCTTCCTTTGCCGGCTAACTTTCGCTTTCTTTCCCCTCTCTCTTCCTTCTCTTCCCCTCTCTTCTCTTCTCCTCCCAATCCCCAATCCGTCTCCTCTCCAGAGGGCCTTAGGCGAGCACAGGCATCCAGGCTAGCAGCTAGGGTTGTTGGTGCAAGCTTTCCTTCCCTCGGATCCATCCCTTGCACATCAAGCCTCGATATCGCACCTCACCACTCCCTTTTTTGACTCCCCCAAGAACACACAGACGCAGGGTGCCAGGTTAGTTATTAGTTCCTCTCTCGGTTGGTGGACAGACACTAGCCAGCAAGCCAAGAGAGAGAGAGAAGAGACGGAGAGAAGAGAGAGGAAGAGAGAGAGAGAGGAGAGGAGAGAGAGAGTAGAGAGAGAGAGAGAGAGAGAGAGAGCGGAGATAGAGAGGAGAGACGAGAGATGAGAGAGAGAGAGAGAGAGAGAAGAGAGAGAGAGAGAGATCACGAGATCAGGAGAAGGCCGCACCCGAGCAGAAGAAAGGAGAGGAGGAGGAGAGTTGGAGAGGAGAGGTTGTCCATGGCTCATCAGGCGATGTCGGCGGCGGCGACACGATGCTGACCAAGGTGTTTCGTGGGGGGCCTGGTGGGAGACGAGCAAGGAGGGCTGTGCGCGGCCACTTCGAGCGCTTCGCGAGATCCTCGAGGCGTCGTCATCACCGACAAGGGCACCGGCAGATCCAAGGGATACGGATTCGTGAGAGTACCCACCCAAACAATTCTCTCTCCCCTCATCATCGATCCATCTTCAGCAGTTATTCTCTTGCTGAATTGAGCTCCGATAATTGATGCTATGTCTATGTCTGGATGGATGCCTTGCAGGTTACCTTCCGTGAGGCGGAGGCGGCCATGAGGGCCTGCTTGGATCCGTACCCGGTGATCGACGGCAGGAGGGCCAACTGCAACCTGCCTGCCTCGGGGTCCCAGAGGTCCAAGGCGCCGCAACCACTGCCTCTGCATCCATATGCTGGTAATTAATTAGTTTGATGCTTTGATTAACTTCAAATTTACTGAATTATAATAATTAGTTAGTGAGAATTAAGCGCATGCACGTCTTATTTTGATTGTTAGTCGTTTGACCATGAGCAAGACGCTAGCTAGACGTGCTTGCATGATGCAATTATATACCAGTTACTGTTTGCTCAATTAATAGTTAGACGTTTTTAATTTTTGTAGTTTTTTCAACTGTACTTCTAGTTATGACCATGAGCACGAAGCTATGCTTGAGCACGTCGTGCATGCCACGCAATATCAGTTACTGTTTCGTGTTTCCTAATCAAGATCTGCCAACTTAATTAATCTGCATGTCGAATTGTAGGCGATAAGTGACCAGATGATGCGAAGTTCTTGCCAAACTTGGTATATTTTTAGCTAGAGGTACCAATGGTTAATTCACCCGCAAAAAAGGGTTAAGGATGCACATCATTTTATGCATGCTCAGTGCAAAAACTAGTGGTTTTACAGGTTTGCTGGTACTAATTAAGCTGCACACACACCTAATGGTCTTGCTGATGTTTTTCGCTGTTGAGATTACGCTTTTAGAAAATATGTTTCTTTTGTTTAGAGTGAGTCCAAGAACAAAATCTGATTTGATTCTTACATCACTCTGGATATAAGCAAAAGTAACAAAACAAACGTAAAAAAGTGAGAAATAAGCCGAAAAAAAACGTTGAAGGCATGTGTTAGCGTTGGGCGGCTTAATCCGGCGGCTGCCTTTAGCGAGACGTCCTATGGGAGCCCCTATTTCTCGCTTGACACGAGTCGAGAGCAAGCTCTCGCTGAAGAGCGGACGAGCTGGGCCGACCCACGAGCGCGGGAGGCCACAGCCTCTTTTCCCTTCTTTTTTTACGTTTTTGGTTTTCTTTTTTTCTTTTATTTTAGTACTTTGTTTATACTTTAAAATATTCTAAATATATATATTAGAAAAAACTCTTCAAAAACATTTGAAAAAATGTTGATCGTGTATATAAAAAATTGAACAGGTATTTGAAAAATATTGAATAAGTATTTGAAGAAATGTTGAACAACTATTTGAAACATCTTGATTCATGTATAAAAATATTGAACAAGTATTTGAAAAATGTTGAACAGTATTTGAAAAAATGTTGAACAAATATTTTTGAAAAAATGTTGTCATGATATAAGAATATAGAATAAAAGAAACAATAAAAAACAAAAAATGGAGAAGGAAAAAAAGGAAGAAAACCATCTCGACTTGCTTCAAGTAGGTCGCGTCCCTATAGTTAACAGGAACTGCGGCGGGTGCGGTGGCTATGTAGGGGAACGCGACAGAAAACAAAAAAATCGATACAGCGAGCACGCCCAGGATCACTATGAAGATGCAAACAAGGTTTGATCTGATCATACCGACTCGTAGCGCAGGAGAAGAAGAGTCGGTGTAGATCACTGGTTGCAGATCCCCGCAGCTAGGATTTACAACACCTCCCAACTACGAGGATGTAATCCCTCGTCGGACAGCCCTTCGAGAGGCGGTCGAACAGTCCTCGGACGATGTCACGGACAGGCCCTTCGTGAGGCAGTCGAACAGTCCCTCGGACGATGTCACGGACAGGCCCTTCGGGAGGACCCTCGAAGCTCGAACAGTAACTCGGACAGCCCTTTGGGAGGACCCGAGACACCCGACCAGCCCTGGGCAAAAGATCGAAACTATGACCTCTCTACGGGGTTGCACACATACGGTGTCAGCTATCCGGCAGGGGCTTTCGCTGTCCAGAACTAATTCCTGCCGGAACCCAGACAGCCTTTCGGCTCTACGAAACATTTCGCGTGGAGGGAGAGAGAAGGTCAGATCATCATGGCTTGTGTATGAGAGTAAGGAGTGAGTGTTGAAGAGCTCCTCTCCACCTCTATTTATAGGAAAACCAAGGGGTAGGGTTGGCACAAAATTTTACCAAAACACCACAACTTTATGTCACACATAAAGGGCATAAAAGGCATAAAAGGATGGCAGTGGGGCTCCATGGAGGAGCACAACCCTTGGACATCCAAACCTTGTGCCCCCCCCCCCCCAAAGGGTTCCCACCCATCTTCTGGGAAGATTTCCCTTAGATATTTACAAAAAGCAACCAATCAGTGTTTTTCACTATTCATCAAAACATTTTTCTGCGTCCGAAAAATTTCGAAACTTTTTCTGTAGCCTAGAACATTTCTAGTACCCACTAAAATATATCCGGACGCGTTCCGAAACTTTTCTGAATCGATGATTTTCTTCGGCGAAAAGCAACCAAAGCGGTCCCGGTAGACTCCGGAACATTTCCGGTTTTCCTTCCAGAACCCAGAAGTTCGCAGAACAATTCTGGCACCCTCCAAGAATTTCCAGGCGGTGTGCCAAACCATTTTGACTTAAGGTATAACTCCGAAACAATTTTTTGGTTTTAAAAACCGCCTTCCGGTGTTCTCTCTTCGGAACTCTTCCGTTGTCTCCGAAACTTTTTGGTGACTTTCTCTCAGACTCCCTGTCTAGTATTTAGCAGATAGATGACCCTTAAGCGTGTGACCCTATAGGTTCGGTGAAGCATAGACATGGCCGAAACACTTTTTGATCAATGATCAACATCGGAGCCGTGGACACTCATATTGACCCCTATACCCACACGAATAAATATTCGAGTGAACCTCCAGTTGCCGTGTGCTATTCATGTTGCTTCGCGATATGTTACAAACCCGAGGTGAGACTTATCGGCATCCCGTGGATCACACTTGTCCACTATGCCAGTTACCTTGTTATCGTTGTTGTCTTTTCTCGTTTCCGTGTTCCCGCATCCCTCTGATCAAATCACATTGTGTCTGGCCAGGCGATGATGGATACCGTAACACCGAGAGGGCCCTAAGAATATCTTTCCATCGTTGGTGGAGCAAATCCCAATCTTGAGCTATATATCAGTTACTTACCATACTTTTCCATAACCCGTAAGCCGCCGTAATACCACCCAGTTACGGATGACATTTAACAAACCCCAAAGTTCAGAATCAAGCATGAAGGAACTCGAACTCTCATGGTCTAAGGAATTATGCTTAACATCAATTCGGGTCGATTCAACACAAGTGTTCTTCTAACATTGTGCCCTCAAAATTGTCGGCATAGTAATGCTCATGATCAGGAAATAGGATCATCATGCATACTTGAGCCAGTTCTTAGAGGCATGACTAGAGATACATTTTATCGTTTATTATACCACACACATGCACATGAGTTCCCTAAGAGCCTCGTGGATATTTTAGACTCGAGAATCATTGCAGTTATAGCATGGATCATAAACATTCATTCCAAACTTTAGAGATACAAAATAACTGTTATTTACTGCCTCTAGGGCATATCTCCTACAGGCTAGTGCGTGGCTCATTCGCGACGGCCGGAGATCGATCACTCGTGCGCCCCCCTTTTTCCTTATACTTTTCTTCGCGAAAAATGGGTCCGCCCAGTATTAAAACCTTCGAACAGACTTCCTAGGACTCTCGCTTAATGCGATAAATAGTCCCCGCGGCGCGAACGACTAGGAGCAAACAACGAGCGGCAGCCACAGATTGTGCAATGGCCGGCCGGGTTTCGTTCCCCTTAGGCGGGGTACGGGCGAGACACAGTCCTAGCGCATATGATGGGCGCCCCTATACCTTGCATTAAGCGAGTCGAGTCATCTGACTCGCTGAAGCGCACGATGATATGGCTGGCCCAGTTCGGTAGGTACACTGCCTCCTTTTTTATGTTTTTTTCATGTTTTAATTTCATTTTTGATTCCATTTTTATTTTCACTTACATTTTTGAATACTCAAACATATATTATATATATTTAAAACATTCATACATCATATAATATTAAAAAAATGTTAATCATGCTTTGAAAAATATTGAATGTGTATACAATTTTTTTTGACCATGTATTAAAAAAATGATGAAATTTCTTGATGATGATATAAAATGTAATCAAGCGTTTACAAAATATGAAGAAGTATGTTTGAATAATGTTGAACAAGTATTTTAAAAATGATGAATAAGTACTAAAAAATTTGAGCAAGAATTTGAAAAATGTTGAAAGTTTAAAAATGTCGACAGTATTTGAAAATGTTGAATGTTAAAAAAATACTTGAACGAGTATAGAAAAATGTTGAAAAGTATTTTAAAATGTTCAGTAAGTATTAAAATGTTGAACATGTATTGAAAAAAAGTTGAATAAGTATTAAACAATGTTCAACAAGTATTTAAAATGTTGAACAAGATTTAAAAAATATTTAATATGTATTAAAATATTGAACAAGTATTTGAAAAAGTTGAATAAGGTTCGTATAATGTTGAACGTGTATACAAATTTGTTGATCACTTATTAAAAAATATTTTTGACACATACGACAAATGTTGAGTGAAAAAAAAACAAACATAAAAAAACAAAAATGCAGAGAAAAACAAAAGAAACAAAAAATGAGAAGAAACAAAATGAAGAAAGAGTGAAAAAATGGAGAAGAAAGAAAAACAAATGAAACAGAAATAAAACCGGATCGATAACCTCAAGTAGGACGCACCCTACGACTTACCACGAGAGAGATCCTAGGCGGAGTGGCTAGCAGCACCCGATCGCAGCATGGTGACCAGGGATCGAACTCTGGTTCTCCCATTCCTCGCCCCAATGGGTCAGCCCAAAAGGACGCAGGTGGAGGAAAACTTCAGTGAGAGTTCCCCTGTCGCCTCGCTTAAAGCGGCAAATAGTCGCCGCGACGTCCTATTATCTTACTTGAACATACCCCCCCCCCCCCCCCTCCTCTCACTTGTCTCAGCTCCTACAGAGCGCCGCAATGGGCCGGCCCAGGTAGGCTTTTTGTAAGTTGGGGTCTTTTCATGCTTTTCTTTGTTCAGTTTTTCATGTCTATTTCATTCTTATTCAAAAATTAAAAAATACTTATGTTTCAAAACATAAAAAAAACAAAGAAAATGAATTCGAATAATATTAATACACATGTAAAAACTATTGTTAGCATAGTTCGGAAAAAAGGTTGATAGCATATTAAAAAAATATTTGTGACATTATAAATATATTCATCAATATTTGAAAAAATGTAAACTATAGAAAATATTGTTTCAAAAGTATATGATAATGTTGATAGCATACAATAAAATGTTGTGACATTTAAAAAATGTTCACACATTTCAACAAAAAATGTATGCTACATTTATAAATGTTAATCATGTATTCCAAAAGTTAAGTGAATATTAATAAT
>CM022301.1:594084305-594196824 GCA_011799875.1 Thinopyrum elongatum
AAAAAAAATATTGAACGAGTATATGAAAAATGTTGAACAAGTATTTGAAAATGTTAGTAAGTATAAAAAGTTGAACATGTATTGAAAAAAAGTTGAATAAGTATTAACAATGTTCAACAGTATTTAAAAATGTTGAACAGTATTTAAAAATATTTAATATGTATTAAAAATTGAACAGTATTTGAAAAATGTTGAATAAGCGTTCGTAGAATGTTGAACGTGTATACAAAATTGTTGATCACTTATAAAAAAATATTTTTGACACATACGAAATGTTGAGTGAAAAACAAACATAAAAAACAAAACAAAAAATGCAGAAGATAAAAACAAAAGCAACAAAAAATGGAAGAAGAAACAAAATGCAAGAAAGAGTGAAAAAATGGAAGAAAGAAGAAAAGAAACAAATGAAAACAAAATAAAAACCGATCGAATAACCTCAAGTAGGACGCACCCTAACGACTTACCACGAGAGAGATCCTAGCGGAGTGGCTAGCAGCACCGAGTCGCAGCATGGTGACCAGGGATCGAACTCGGTTCTCATTTCCTGCCCCAATGGGTGCCCAAAGGACGAGGTGGAGGAAAACTTCAGTGAGAGTTCCCCTGTCGCCTCGTTAAAGCGGCAAATAGTCGCCGCAGACGTCCTATTATCTTACTTGAACATACCCCCCCCCCCCCCCCCTCCTCTCACTTGTCTCAGCTCCTAACAGAGCGCCGCAAATGGGCGGCCCAGGTAAGGCTTTTGTAAGTTGTCTTTTCTCATGCTTTTCTTCTTTGTTCAGTTTTTCATGTCTATTTCATTCTTATTTCCAAAATATTAAAAATACTTATGTTTCAAACATAAAATAAATAACAAAGAAAATGAATTCGAATAATATAATACAATGTAAAACTATTGTTAGCATAGTTCGGCAAAAAAGGTTGATAGCATATTTAAAAAAATATTTGTGACATTATAAATATATTCATCAATATTTGAAAAAATGAAACCTATAGAAAATAATTGTTTCAAAAGTATATGAATTGTTGATAGCATACAATAAAATGTTTGTGACATTTAAAAAATGTTCACACATTTCAACAAAAAATGTATGCTACATATAATAAATGTAATCAGTGTATCCAAAAAGTTAAGTGAATATTAAATAAATGTTTCGAATGTATATGAAAATTGTATAATGTTTATAAAAAATGGACATCAAACATGTATTTGAAATAAATGTTAATCATTGTATTTAAAAATGCTTATCATGGATTAAATAATGTTAATAGTGTGTAATGTTCTTGATGTACACAAAAATTGCAGGCATCAATTTTTTAAATGATGTATTTTTAAAATGTTTAACATGTATAAAAATTATGTATCACATGTACATGAAAAATGTACATAGAAAACAGTGGAAAAGGTTACAAAAAATACATATATAGAAAAACAAAGAATGAAAGCACATAAAAAGATTGAAAGAAAAACACAAAGAACACTTTAGAAAACGGTGAAAAGAAAGAGAATGAAGAAAAATCGGTGAAAACAGAAGAAAAAAAACCCGGGAAGAAACAAAAAAAAAATAAAGAAAAAACGAAAAATTTGTTCCGTGAATAGTGAAAGTGCTTTTTGGATTACTTTTTGGAAAGCCATTATTTTGGGCTTTGTCCCAAGATATTTTGGGATGACATGGATGGATGACAGCCCCCTTGGGGGGGCCCTCTAGGGGTGTGGCCGGCCACATGGGGAGCTCCTCCTTGGAGCTCCACTTGTCCTTTGGCTTCCCCTTTTTACCCTTGGAAAGTGTTTCCTTCATGGGCATTTTTGGTATTTTTGAATACCCATCCTACCCTGGTTTTCCTATAAAAGTGGTGAGGGGTTGCCCAACCTTCATCCCTTGCTCTCATACACATGCCATAGACTTGTATGGCTTCTCTCTCCCTCCAAGCGAAATAGTTCGTAGAGCCGAAAGGCTGTCTGGGTTCCGGCAGGAACTGGTTCTGGACGGCGAAGCCCTGCCGGATAGATGACACCGTATGTGTGCAACTCTGTAGAGAGATCGTTGTTTCGGTCTTAGTTCGAGAGTGCCTCCGAAGGGCTGTCCGTGTGACCGTCCGAGTTTCGAAGGTTCTCCCGAAGGGCTGTCCGTGTGATCGTCCGAGTTTCGAAGGTTCTCCCGAAGGGCTGTCCGAGTTCGAAGGTCCTCCCGAAGGGCTGTCCCGGACAACCGTCCAGGGGACTGTCCGACCGTCTCCCAGGGGCTGTCCGTGGGGCAGATGAGGGTATACATCTCGCGGTTGGGAGGTTGTAAATCCTAGCTGCGGGGATCTGCACCGCCGATCGTCATCGACTCTACTTCCGCTGCGCTATGAGTCGGTAACGAAAAAGATCAAACCTTGTATGCAGTCTCCATAGTGGTCCTGGGCTGGTGCGTAGGTCGGAAATTTTTTGTTTTCTGCTGCATTACCCTACAGTTTGCCCATGGGCCTATACACATATACTTTTCAGGTTTGATATACTATTGTCTAATTCCCCATTCAATAGCATATAAGTGGATGCAAAATATTTAGCAAATAGAATCAAAAGTCGACACACATATACTAATGCAAAGTGAAATACACGAAATAAACACACACAGACAGTGTCTTCTTAACAGAACGAATTTAACAGAATGTGTTTGTCCAGTACTTCACATGGGTCAACCGCACAAGTAAAAGAGGTACATATGATACATAATGAGAGTAGGGAGCGATAATAGTTAAACCTATACACATTAATTAAAGTAGTCAGTGTTGTTAGTATGTGTAGCTGTCATCTCAAAGAAGATTTGTGCATTGCTCTCCCACTAAGCAATTTTTTTCCATAAATTCTTATTTCCTTATGTATTTTGGTTGCTTTCCATTGATATATTGCTTTCATGGTGTCATGTTCATAGATGGGTTCATCATTTGGGGGTTTCATTACGGCCAAATAAATCATTCATATCATTAGTTTGCCTAAAACACAGTGTGGCAATTGAGAATTCTATCTCAATGATCAAATTTAATCTTTTAGTTTATCTCTTCTTCCCAGCCTTGGTGTGCAACCTTGACGAGGTATGACATTTGGGCATGTCAGTCAAGTAAGGAGCTCGACACTTCCTCGACCAGGCACCGAGGGCAGGTCTCGGCCCAGCTACCGGATAGGGGTCCCACCAACTTGAGAAGCATGGAAGGAGCAAGATACAGGTGCCAGGCATGGTCTGACGAGATCAAGTGTCGTGATCCTACCTGTGCTCCGACCTGAGCGTGTAACCCTAGCTCAGTCGGGTATATAAGGCAAGTTGGGAATCTTCTCAGGGGATGGAACATATTATGGATCATCCTAGAGCTAGGGTTCTCACCTATCACCATCTTCTTCTGGTCCGCCGCTAGGTCGAGAGCTTGTAACTGAAGAAACCGATCTTTCCGGTGATCCTCCCAATCGTCGGTGAGCAGAGCACTCGAGCAATATACAACCACCAAATGCAGGAATAGGGTCTTGCCTTCTCCGAAGAGCATGGACAGGGTAAATCCCATGTCTCCTGTATTACCATCTTGATCCGCCGCTCGCACCCCCTCCGAACTAATGCGGTCGCTGCTCGATGCACTGCCGCACTCAAGATCCCCGGCAAACCTACCAACAAATTCATAATAAATATTTTATGACAAAATGAAGCATAATATAATTGCAATCGATTTGCACCTAATTCCACGGACAAGTAGTTTCAGCAGATGATGTGTGGGTAATTAGAGCGTCACCGATTTACCCAAATTACTTACATAATAATTAGAAAAGACTTGGAGTGGTCGAATAATATAGAATCACCATGTTTTTCAACACAGTATAATCGAAGTCGCTCACATATACAAGCATATATACACTCATCCCTATAAACGCAGCATGCATGCCCTACCCTATGAGCACCTCGAGAGGCTGACAAAAACACCGTCTTGATATTGACGAAGTCGCCACAGACGCCTTCGTGGTCGATGGGAATGTCTCCTTCAACTGAACGCACATCGCCTAAATCTAGAAAAATGCAAGCACCAATGTCATGTATAGGACTTGAACTCTGGTGGGTTGGGGATACCACTGTCCTCCAAACCATCCACCCACAGGTTGATTCACAATAGGATCACCATTGTGATGATTGTTACGAAAGGGTTTATACTTGGAGCCGTGCCCATATCCAAACATTGTCTCAACGTAGTCATGTTAAAGTTGTCACTTTGGACGATAGAGAATTTTCGACTAACTACAGAGTCTTTTGAATATTTTGTTAATTTAAATACTTAAAAGACCACACCAGTGAATTTCGTATTGAAAGTACTTTCGAAGGACATGTTTAGTCTCCACCACGACATCATATAGATACATACTACCTTCGTTCCAAAATATACGATGATTTGGTAGGCTAGAGTATACAAATGTTGGGAATACATGCATGCACGGGAAATGCAAGGAAGGTCCCACCCCTACCTCTCGAGTCATCTCTTTCCCTTTGCCGGCTAACTTTCGCTTTCTTTCCCCTCTCTCTTTCCTTCTCTTCCCCCTTCTCTCTCTCTTCTCTCCAATCCCCAATCCGTCTCTCCTCCAGAGGGCCTTAGGCGAGCACAGGCATCCAGGCTAGCAGTAGGGTTGTGGTGCAAGCTTTCCTTCCTCGGATCCATCCCTTGCACATCAAGCCTCGATATCGCACCTCACCACTCCCTTTTTTGAGTCCCCCAAAGCACACACAGACGCAGGGTGCCAGGTTAGTTATTAGTTCCTCTCTCGGTTGGTGGACAGACACTAGCCAGCAAGCCAGGAGAGAGAGGAGGAGGAGAGATGAATGAGTACAGAGAAGAGACAGATGAGAGAGAGAGCGAGAAGCCGAGAGCAGCAGAGAGAGAGAGAGAGCGAGAGAGAGAGCAGATGAGATAAGGACACTGAGAGAGGAGATGGAGAAGAAGACAAAATAGAGGGGGAAGAGAGTCACGAGATCAGGAAGGCCGCCCGAGCAGAAGAAGAAGAGGAGGAGGAGGAGTTGAGAGAGAGGTGTCATGGCTCAGGAGAGTGGCGCGGCGCGGACACGATGCTGACCAAGGTGTTTCGTGGGGGCTGGGGGGAGACGAGCAGGAGGGGGGCGGCACTTGAGCGCTTCGGCGAGATCCTCGAGGCCGTCGTCATCACCACAAGGGCACCGGCAGATCCAAGGGAACGGATTCGTGAGTACACACCCAAACAATTCTCTCTCCCCTCATCATCGATCCATCTTCAGCAGTTTATTCTCTTGCTGAATTGAGCTCCGATAATTGATGCTATGTCTATGTCTGGATGGAGCCTTGCAGGTACCTTCCGTGAGGCGGAGGCGGCCATAGGGCCTGCTTGGATCCGTACCCGGTGATCGACGGCAGGAGGGCCAACTGCAACCTCGCCTGCCTCGGGTCCAGAGGTCCAAGGCGCCGCAAACCCATGCCTCTGCATCCATATGCTGGTAATTAATTAGTTTGATGCTTTGATTAACTTCAAATTTACTGAATTATAATAATTGTTAGTGAGAATAAGCGCCATGCACGTCTTAGTTTGATTGTTAGTCGTTTGACCATGAGCAAGACGCTAGCTAGACGTGCTTGCATGATGCAATATTATACCAGTTACTGTTTGCTCAATTAATAGTAGACGTTTTTATTAATTTGTTAGTTTTTTCAACTGTACTTCTAGTTGATGACCATGAGCACGAAGCTATGCTTGAGCACGTCGTGCATGCCACGCATATATCAGGTATGTTTCGTGTTTCCTAATCAAGATCTGCCAACTTAATTAATCTAGCATGTCGAATTGTAGGCGATAAGTGACCAGATGATGCGAAGTTCTTGCCAAACTTGGTATTTTTAGCTAGAGGTACACATGGTAATTCACCCGCAAAAAAGGGTTAAGGATGCACATCATTTTATGCATGCTCAGTGCAAAAACTAGTGGTTTTACAGGTTTGCTGGTACTAATAAGCTGCACACACACCTAATGGTCTTGCTGATTGTTTTCGCTGTTGAGATTACGCTTTAGAAAATATGTTTTCTTTTGTTTTTAGAGTGAGTCCAAGAACAAAATCTGATTTGATTCTTACATCACTCTGGATATAAGCAAAAGTAACAAAACAAACGTAAAAAAGTGAGAAATAAGCCGAAAAAAAACGTTGAAGCATGTGTTAGCGTTGGGCGGCTTAATCCGGCGGCTGCTTAGCGAGACGTCCTATGGGAGCCCTATTTCTCGCTTGACACAGAGTCGAGAGCAAGCTCTCGTGAAGAGCGGAGACGGGCCGACCCACGAGCGCGGAGGCCACAGCCTCTTTTCCCTTCTTTTTTACGTTTTTGGTTTTTTTTTTTTCTTTTATTTTAGTACTTTTGTTTATACTTAAAATATTCTAAATATATATATAGAAAAAACTCTTCAAAAACATTTGAAAAAAGTTGATCGTGTATATAAAAAATGTTGAACAGGTATTTGGAAAAATATTGAATAAGTATTTGAAGAAAATGTTGAACAAATATGAAACATCTTGATTCATGTATATAAAATATTGAACAAGTATTTGAAAAATGTTGAACAGTATTTGAAAAAATGTTGAACAAATATTTTTGAGAAAAATGTTTGATCATGTATATAAGAATATAGTAATAAAAGAAACAAATAAAAAACAAAAATGGAGAAGAAAAAAAGGAAGAGAAAACCATCTCGACTTGCTTCAAGTAGGTCGCGTCCCTATAAGTTAACAGAACTGCGCGCGGGTGCGGTGGCTATGTAGGGGAACGCGACAGAAAACAAAAAAATTCGATACAGCGAGCACGCCCAGGATCACTATGAAGATTGCAAACAAGGTTTGATCTGATCATTACCGACTCGTAGCGCAGCGGAAGAAGAGTCGGTGTAGATCATCGGTGCAGATCCCCGCAGCTAGGATTTACAACATCCCAACTACGAGGAGTACTCCCTCGTCGGACAGCCCTTCGAGAGGCGGTCTTCGACAGTTCCCTCGGAGAGTATGTCACGGACACCGGCCCTTCGTGGGGCGAGTCGAACAGTCCCTCGGAGATTCACGGACAGGCCCTCGGGAGGACCCTCGAAGCTCGAACAGAAATGACAGCTTGGGAGACCCTGAACAGCCCCCTCGGCAAAAGATCGAAACTATGACCTCTCTAAGGGTTGCACACATACGGTGTCAGCTATCCGGCAGGGGCTTCGCTGTCCAGAACTAATTCCTGCCGGAACCCAGAAAGCCTTTCGGCTCTACGAAACTATTTCGCGTGGAGGGAGAGAGAAGGTCAGATCATGCATGGCTTGTGTATGAGAGAAGGAGTGAGTGTGAAGAGCTCTCTCCACCTCTATTTATAGGAAAACCAAGGGGTAGGGTTGGCACAAAATTTTACCAAAACACCCATACTTTATGTCACACATAAAGGGCATAAAAGGCATAAAAGGATGGCAAGTGGGGCTCCATGGAGGAGCACAACCCTTGGACATCCAACCTTGTGCCCCCCCCCCCCCAAAGGGGTTCCCACCCATCTTCTGGGAAGATTTCCCTTAGATATTTTCACAAAAAGCAACCAATCAGTGTTTTTCACTATTCATCAAAACATTTTTCTGCGTCCGAAAATTGACAAACTTTTTCTGTAGGCCTAGAACATTTCTAGTACCCACTAAAATATATCCGGACGCGTTCCGAAACTTTTCTGAATCGATGATTTTCTTTCGGCGAAAAGCAACCAAAGCGGTCCCGGTAGACTCCGGACATTTCGGTTTTCCTTCCAGAAAAACCCAGAAGTTCGCAGAACAATTCTGGCACTCCAAGAATTCCATCGTGCCAGTGTGCCAAACCATTTTGACTAATGGTATACTCCGAAACAATTTTTTGGTTTTACACGAAACCCTTCCGGTGTTCCTTCTTCGGAACTCTTCCGTTGTCTCCGAAACTTTTTTGGTGACTTTCTCTCAGACTCCCTGTCTAGTATTTAGCAGATAGATGACCCTTAAGCTGGTGACCCTATAGGTTCGGTGAAGCATAGACATGGCCGAAACACTTTTTGATCAAATCAACATCGGAGCACGATTAAATAATGTTAATAGTGTGTAATGTTCTTGATGTACACAAAAATTGCAGGCATCAATTTTTTAAATGATGTATTTTTAAAATGTTTAACATGTATAAAAATTATGTATCACATGTACATGAAAAATGTACATAGAAAACAGTGGAAAAGGTTACAAAAAATACATATATAGAAAACAAAGAATGAAAGCACATAAAAAGATTGAAAGAATAAACACAAAGAACACTTTAGAAAACCGGTGAAAAAGAAAGAGAAATGAAGAAAAATCGGTGAAAACAGAAAAAAAAACCCGGGAAGAAACAAAAAAAAAATAAAGAAAAAACGAAAAAAAACAACATACGAGGGCGAGCGAGCGAGCGGCTGCGCTGTACGGTACTTGGCCGGCCCGTTCGCTCGCTCTCTTTCGGTGCACAGAAAATTACCAGGCCCCAGGCTCTGAGTTGCTCACCGAATTGGTTTGGGCAGTGCTACTGCTACTGCCAGCCTACATATACGTGCCCGCGTGTGTGCTTCGGCCGAAGAATCCATCAACCTGCTTCCGTGCTAACGCACCTCGTCGGAAAGAACAAAACTAAGGTGACCGATCTGTGAACCGGATATAATCGTCCATGGCGGCAGCCCTTCGGCTTGAGGCGAGGAGGATCTGCGGCGGCGTCCTCGAGCGGCCGCCGCAGGCTTTCCTCGCAGCGGTGGGCAAACAGGCACTGAGGAGGATCAGCAACGGCAACGGGGGGACCTCGCTTCGCCGGACATTCAGCGAGTCACCACAAAATAACCTTGGCAACAACAACGCGGCGGAGGAGAAGAAGCAGGAGCTGCTCCAGATCCTCCGGCAGATGAACCATCGCCACTACAATAACATCGACATGGAGATGGAGAACAAGAAGCTGGTCCACCTGCTTACGCGATCCCCTGACCCTGCACCATAGTACGTACTAATTATTTAATTATGCCCTGAATTTTAAGGTATTTTCTTGTGATCTTACTAATGAGTTCTATTGTATATCAAACTCGCTCGGTTTTCATATGCAGCTCAATTGGATATTTTCTAAAGAATCATTGGTTAAAATCCACGATCGCGGGGTCTCTTGGGCTCCTTGCAGTCATCCACGTGGAGGCAGAGTATATACTTCCTGCGATCCATGGAATATGTGAGACGGTGAAGGAGTAAAGCGGCTCTTACATGTGAAAAAGCAGAATGATCAACGTTTAATTCTTTTGTGCATATGCCTTAGCAATTAAAAGAATTGTCAGAATTTCTCTATGTGGACGTGTACGTTGTTGAGCAGTGGTTACGATGATTGATCATTGTACGTCGGTACCAGTGGGTGCTACTAGCTATAGCTTTCTTCTGTATTGATTATGCGCCGACATTTCTACATTGTTAAAGCATCTTCAATAGATGATTTAAAATAGCAGCCCAAAAACAACGTGATGTAAAATATACATCATCAAAAACGTGATTTTTACATCGCTGAAGGTGTCCAACTCCAACAGGTGATGTATTTTAGGGCACGACTTCCCCAGTTGCACAAACATATATAAATCAACATAAAATCCATATTTGAACCACAAATAAAGTGCATGACACCAAAATAATCCACACAAACATAGTGCTTAAACGTACTTAAACAAAAGTGCGTATTTGTTAAAACGATAATAGATAAATCAAAGTCACTCAAAGTTCTTCTTGTTCGTTGGTCTCCTTGTCACCATCAGTTGCAACATTGCTAGTCACATTGCTTCGCTTCTCTTCTTCGACGGCCTTCGAACCATCCAATGCGGCATTACCCATGCCACCCATATGTCCACCGTAGCCTCCTCCCATTTGTCCATCATAGCCTACTCCCATACCACCATAGCCACTATCCTCCCATACCGACATTCATACCTCCTCCCATCATGTTCATCATCATAGCCTCCTCCCATACCGGCACTCATACCTCCTCCTATCATGTTCATCATGCTCATTTGTTTCTTCGCCAACACTTGGTCACAACAAAGATCAATATATGCCTTCTGATTCACATCCATAGCACTTGTATCCATGAACATGAGCTTTTGCTCTTTTTCGTCCTCAAGCTTGCGCTCCTCAGCCGCCAACTTCCTCTCTGCTAGCTCCACCTTGCGCTCCTCAGCGGTGGCCCTCATCTCATCGGCCGCAATCTTGCGCTCCTTGGCCGCAGTCCTCGCATCTATTTCTTGTAGCTTCAACATCTTTTTCTCTTCAACATACTCCTTCCGTGCCATCACTATTGCTTCAAACTCTTCCTTGAGATCACTACCTCAGGTTTTTGACCCCTTTTCTTTTCTTCTTCCATACCATACGGCCTTTTTGTTTTGATGCTCGCTTTGCCAACATTCTCTTCACCACTTGCATCATTCTCATCATCATCAACCGCCTTTCTCTTGTTTGGAATTTCTCCCTGTTCTTCCACTTCTCCGCATGTTCAACCTCAGCCCAACAATGATGTAAAGTGAATGCTTTCCCTTTCTTCTTCTTCTTTCCTCCTTTCTTCCCTTTTCCTTGGAATAAACCATGAGCAATGCTCACCTACATGAAATATAAGTCACACGTGTTACAACCACTTGATCATTCAGAATTAAATGTACACATAAAATAGGAAGCAAGTAAAATCACCCTATCTTCATAGTTACAACCACTTGGATTCATTTTTTCCACATTTGACAAACAAGCATACCACTTTTGACACTCACTATTTATTGTGTTCCATCGGTGGCGTAGGGAAGTAGGTGTTCTTTCAACTCCACTTGTGTTTCGATCATTAAAAAATTCCCTCATCCTCAACCAATATGTGTTGGACGTTTGATCGGTTCCAATAACCGCATCAAGAGAAACTCTCTTCCATGCCGTACAAATCAACACATCCTCATTGTTACTGTAATTCCCAGCTCTTCCCTTTGGATTAACAAAGCCTTCCTCATCTATGTCAAAATTTTCTTCATCATCACGTGCTTCAAACTCTTGAGATGGAAAATCTTGATTTGCAACATTTGTGTATTGTTAAAAAGTTTCATCATCCTCTCTACAATGTAATCATAAACAAAAATAAACATGAACAAAAAAATTACCCTTCCCCAAATTGATTGAAGTTTAAATTAGCTGCTGGTGTCATCTGCGGCTCTTCTTCCACGGCCTGCGGCATGGGGGTAGCCTCAAGCGGCGTGGAGCATATGTCGTACCAACAGGTGGTGGAGCAGCCGCCGCGGTCGCCTTCTTCGAGCGCGCCGGTCGCGTTGCACGGAGTCTTGCCGGCGCCTCCACCAGGTCCACGACCGGCGGATGTCTTCTTCTTCGCCTCCCAGATGGTGGTGGCTGGCCGTGGAGGCGCAAATCCACCTCCTCTTCCATGGCCGGTGGGAATGGAACAAGGGAGTACCGCCGCAGCCGCGGGGATGGTCGGCAACGTCGAGATGGAGGCGGATCGCCAGCGCTCGGCGGGACACGGGAGGTGAGCGGGTGGGGTGGAACCTTCCGACTGGCGGTTGAAGTCGCGCGCGCGTCGTTTCACGTTTTAGGGCACGACCCTGGTGATGTATATTTACATCACGAGAGCCAAATTTTACATCGCGATGTAAATATTTTTTGCGAAAATATACATCGCGGTCGCGGGCAGCTGTTGGAGACCACTTTTTGCCCCTGGTGATGTAAAAAGCGGTTAATTTCTATTTTACATCATATATTGGAGATGCTTAGTGGCGAACCTACCATGGTGTTGAGCAGTTTTTTTTCTAGAAACACATGTAATTTTATTCATATACTAGTAAAAATTGGAGGCACGCTGATACGAATCTAGGACAAAAAATACAAAGTAATTCCTATGACTGAGAATTACGATGAAATCTCCTGTAAACACTCTCTTTGGTTTTTTTGTGGTATTAATCTCTACTAGAAGAAATACTCCCAAAATTTCAGTAAAAAAGGTACAATTGGACCGGAGCAATGATGTTATCACTCTTTCACACCCACAAACATTACCAATAAAGATTTTCGGAAATGCCTTGAATAGCCCATCCAAAAAGAAGGGAAGTTTTAGTCGATGAACGTACTTGGGTCTGGGATGATCCTCTAGAAGTGTTGGCTGCCGAATCACAATATCATTACCATGGTCATCAAAAAGATACCATGTTTTTAGATGAAAAGACCTACCTGCGCTAGCTGCACGCGCATGATCGAACCAATTTCTCCCGCACTAGCACCGCGTATCCCATCGAAGGTATTTATTAGCCACTCGAGAGGTCTTATAGGACGCTCGTGAGCGGCAAACAGCCCCACGTTCGCATAGGCGTGATCCGACTGAGCCGGCCCATTTGCAATGCGGCGGTGTATTCGTATCAAGGAATTTCCTATACGACGCACTCTGCGTCAAAATGTCAGGCAATTGTACAGTCTTCCTCGCGATCGACCCAGACAGGCCGGCCCATTAGAAGCGTTCCAGCGATCCCGGTTTTGGGAACCTGCTGGAAGGTTCCAGCCGGTTTTTACCGGTTTTGGGAACCTTCTAGTGGTTCCTGAACCGGTTTTCCCCTTTTTTTACGTTTTTCTTTCTTTCCTTTTTCCTGTTTGTTTTATCTTTTCTCTCCTTTTTCGTGTTCTTTTCTCTTTCTTCTTTCCTTTTTTGTGTTTTTTGAAAAATGTTCATAATTTCAAAAATTGTTTGCATTTATCATATATTGTTCAAAAATTTTAAAAAATGTTTCCATTTCCAAATTTATTCAGAAATTCAGAAAATGTTCGCTTTTTCGAAAAAATGTTCGTGCTTTTCAAAATTTGTTCAAAATTTCACTACTTCTCAAATTTTGTTCAGTATTTCAAAATTTGTCTCAAATTTTATTAAAAAATTGGGTTTTAAAAATTTGTTCGGGAGTTTAAAAATGTTCCTGTTTCAAAATTGTTCATGCTTTTTTTTAAATGTTAATGTTTTCAAATTTTGTTCTAGGATTTTAAAAATTGCTTGCAAATTTCTAAAAATGTTCGTGTTTCTAATTTTGTTCTGGAGTTTCAAATTTTTTTGGTGTTTTCAAATTTTGTTCGGGAGTTTCAATTTTTTTAGTGTTTTCAAATTTTGTTCGCGTATCCATAAACTGTTTTGCCATTCAAAAAATGTTCTAGTTTTCTAAAAAATGTTTGTTTTTACAATTTTTTGGGGGAGTTTAAAAATTGTTTCCGTTTCCAGAAATTGTTTGTGTTTTTCGAAATGTTTGAGTTTTTCCAAATATATAAATTTCGAAAAGTGTTCGCGGTTTCATACGGAATTCACTTTTTTTCCAAAAAACTATTTCGTGTTCAAAATTTGAAAAACGTTCGTATCGGCGCTTGATTCGGTTCTTAAGTATTTGCGTTGTCTATTAAAACACCTAGCTCGCTAGCGCAAGTGGTATGAGTACTCATCGTGAAGCAGTTGGTCTTGCGATCGAATCCTGCTTGGCGCATTATTTTTTGCGATCGCTGTAGTTTCTTCGCAGCCACATGGGCCGGCCCAGTCAGGGCACCGCCCTGTGCGTGCCCTCGACATTCTGCCGCAGTTAGCGGCAGATAGGAGCTCCCTCGTATCAACACCATGGTAGGTTTGCAATCAGCCACGATGAGGCGACACACTACAGGGACCCAACACTGTAGCATGCGGTGTATTCCAGCAAACCGGTTTTGGTCAGGTTTAAACATTTTCAATATGAATATTCTTTGGAAACGCAAACAATTTTTGAATTTTCTTAACATGTTTTTGAAAAAATGTTAACATTTTTTGAAGATTTCAAACATTTTTTGAAAACACAAACAAATTGTGAAATTTTAGAACATTTTCTGAGAAATTATTAAGCTTGTGTTTTAGAAAAGTTCAGTGTATATTAGAAAACATTCACCTCATATTGAAAAAAGGTTCACCGCATCCTCTATTCTTAAATAGTTGCAACCTACTAACTTTTTATCCGAAGCATGCAACGCTTCCACATCAACAAACCATGCATGCCCGCACATCAGCAATTTACCATCCCACTAACTATTTTTCTTATGCTATGCAATCGTTTCACATCAACAAATCATGCCTAAGTGCAAAATCATCTACCATCTAATCATAAATAATTATTAAATTATTCATGTCATTAACCTATTATATGTTTTCAGCCTACCATTTTTTAGAATTGTCCCGCGGCAACGCGCAGGTTATCTTCTAGTACTATAAAATGTTCAGTGTGTATAAAAAAATGTTCATCATTTAATTACAAAAAGTTCATTGTATATTAAAAAATGATCAATGTATATTACATAAATGTTCAATGGTGTATTGAAGAAAAAACAACGTATATTAAAACATGCTCATCATATATTAAAAGATCTATGAAAATAGAAGATTTGCAAAAAGGAAAAAAAAGAATAAAACCAGAATATTATATGTTATGATCCAAATTCATATGTAAACATAAATGCTAACTTCTGACGAGCGAAGCGGAGCCGAGACCCATCGTCTGGAGGCTTGGGCCGGAGCGGATACGGATCAGTATTGACATAGGTCACTGCTGTTATATATACCTCTTGTAACCCGCCACGAGGGATAAGTTGATCAGTAGTAAATCCCTGACGTTTGTATCCTCTCAGGACATAGTGAAGGTTTATTGGCCGGCGCCCGTGACTTTTCGCATTCGTGTTGGAGGTGTTTTCCATTTTAAATTCTTGTGACCTCTGTGTTGATTTTCGTTCTTCGTCATTTCGTTTGCATGTCGTATCTCTAACAAGTGGTATCAGAGCCTTGTTTCTGTCTAGGGTTTTGACGACATTGCATCGATGAAATTTGATCAACCGCTGCTGGATTACGACATAAGGTTTTCCTTATGGCAATTGAAGATGCGGACAGTGCTAACGCATCCCGATCTGGATGAAGTGGTTGATGGTTTCGGTGGAAAAGAACAAAGCCGTGGACCAAAGAAGAGAAGCAAAAAGATCGTAAGTCTATGTCTATGATTCATCTTCATCTATCTAACAATATTTTGCAAAAAGTTCTGGAGGAGAAAACTGCGGTAGCCCTTTGGCTCAAACTGGAGTCGATCTGCATGTAGAAGGATCTGACCAGAAAGATGCACATGAAAATGAAGTTGTTCACGCACAAGTTGCAAGAAGGTGTTCGGTGCTAAACCACTTATCGATCGTCGAGATGATCGTTTCCAGCTTACAGTCTATCAAGGTGAAGTATGTTGATGAAGATTTAGGTCTTCTACTTTTATGCTCGCTGCCTAGTTCTTTTGCAACTTTCCGAGATACCATATTATATAGCCGTGATGAACTAACTGTTGCGGAAGTATATGTGCCCTTCAACAAAAGGAAAAAGTGTAAGATATGCTGCAATCTAAGAAAATCATCCTCCAAACGAGAGGCTTTGCAGGTACGAGGCTGTGGCGCCCCCTGCTCGATCGTACACTAATCATGCACGCAAACGTATACGATCAAGATCAGGGACTCACGGGAAGATATCACAACACAACTCTAAAACATAAATAAGTCATACAAGCATCATAATACAAGCCAGGGGCCACGAGGGCTCGAATACAAATGCTCGATCATAGACGAGTCAGCGGAAGCAACAATATCTGAGTACAGACATAGGTTAAACAAGGTGCCATAAGATGGCTAGCACAAACAGGGATACAACAGATCGAACAGGCGCAGGGCCTCCTGCCTGGGATCCTCCTAACTACTCCTGGTCGTCGGCGTCCTGGACGTAGTAGTAGGCTCCGTCCTGGTGGTAGTAGTCGTCGAAGGTGGCGTCTGGCTCCTGGGCTCCAGCATCTGGTTGCGACAACCAGCAAGAAGGGAAAGGGGGAAAGGAGGGGGAAAGCAACCGTGAGTACTCATCCAAAGTACTCGCAAGCAAGGATCTATACTACATATGCATGGTATATGTGTAAAGAGGCAATATCGATGGACTGAACTGCAGAATGCCAGAATAAAAGGGGGATAGCTAGTCCTGTCGAAGACTACGCTTCTGGCAGCCTTCGTCTTGAAGCAATAGAAGAGATTAGTTGGAAGTTAACCAAACAACAACGTAAAGCATAATCCTACCCGTCGATCCTCTCGTCGCCACCATGCGAGAGAGCGACCACCGGGTTATATCTGTCACTTGTAAGGGTGTGTTTTATTAAGTATCCATTTCTAGTTGTCATGAGGTCGGAATACAACTCCGGGTCGTCCTTTTACCGAGGGACACGGCTATTCGAATAGATAAACTTCCCTGCAGGGGTGCACCATATATTCCCCAACACGCTCGATCCCCTTTGGCCGGACACACTTTCCTGGGTCATGCCCGGCCTCGGAAGATCCACACGTCGCAGCCCCACCTAGGCTCAACAGAGAGGTCAGCACGCCGGACTAATCCTAGGCACTCTGGGGTCTGGGCCCATCGCCCAGTGCGCTCCTGCACGTTGCGTACGCGGCCGCGAGCAGACCTAGCAACCCACACGATCACGGCGGTTACGTTAGCGCGGTCCAACACGGCGCGCGCCGCTCAGTCGCTGACGTCAAGAAGGCTTCAGCTGATACCACGACGCCGGGATACCCATAACTACTCCCGCGTAGTTGGTTAGTGCGTATAGGCCAGTGGCCAGACTCAGATCAAATATCCAATCTCGTTAAACGTGTTATTATGAAGTAAACGCGAACGCCGACCAGGGCCTGGCCCACCTGTCTCCTAGGTGGTCTCAACCTGCCCTGCCGCTCCGCCACAAAGATCCACTCAAAGGGCCGTTGGGACAAAGGTCCTTTCAGCCCCCAATCCGTGAATCACTCGCGGGTACTCTTCGAGCCGACCCGACTTTAGTCACCATTTGTATAGTATGTATATATGTATAGTATACACCCGTGATCACCTCCTGAGCGATCACGGCCCGATAGTATAGCAAGGCAGACTGACAAGAATGCAGGGCCAATGATGATAAACTAGCATCCTACACTAGGCATTTAGGATTGCAGGTAAGGTATCAACAACAGTAGCAACAATGACAGGCTATGCAGCAGAATAGGATTAACCGAAAGCAGTAACATGCTACACTACTCTAATGCAAGCAGTATAGAGGAGAATAGGCGATATCTGGTGATCAAGGGGGGGGCTTGCCTGGTTGCTCTGGCAAGTAGGGGTCGTCAACAACGTAGTCGGTCGGGGCACCAGCAGCTGCGTCGGTCTCGTAGTCTACCGAAGAGAAGAGGGGGAAGAAACAGTAAACACACGGCAATAATGCAACAGGGATGCATGACATGTCTAAATGATATGCCGGGGTGATATACAGCCTAACTAAGCGATTTAGTTAATTTAGGAATTTATTCGGATTTATTTAATTAAAGTTGGACACTATTCATTTATCGGAATCGGTCTAATTGTTCAACGTTCTCGTAGCTGCGGGCGTCTGACGGAGATACCGAGGGCGTATCCGGGTTCGTATCGTCGTTCTGAGCAAGTTTCATGTATAAAATATTTTCATCGGAGTTACGGTTTAAAAGATATGATTTTCTAAAGTTTTTTTTAATTTCTGAAATTTTAATTAATTATTTAATTCAACATTATCCGAAACAGTAATTGATGACGTCAGCATGACATCATGCTGACGTCAGCAGCCACCTGACAGGGTGGGTCCCACCTGTCATAGGCTGTTAGGTTAATTAGGTTTAATTAATTTAATTACTGATTACTGTTTAATTAACACTAATTAGTTAATTAGATTAACCTAATCAGGATTAATTAACTAATTAATTAATTAATTAATTAATTAATTATTTTAATTATTTATTTTTATTTCTATTTTCTTAAAACTGTTTCTGGGCCGTGGGCCCCATTCGTCAGCGTCACAGGGGTTCGGGCCCCACTGGGTAGTGGCCCAGGGGCGGACATGTCCGGGGCGTGCCCCTTTCGGGACCGGACATGTCCGGTGCCCAAAGGGGACGCACGGGCGGTCGGCGGGCGCGGGCGCCGGCGAGGCCACGGCGGGGCCGGAGGCGGGGCGGCGGCGCGGTGGCTGGAGCGGCCGCGGGCGGCAGCGCGGTGGCTGGAGCGGCAGCGGGCGGCGGTCGCGCGGAGGCGAAGCGGGGGGGGGGGGTGTTGCTCTTTTTTTCCTTTTCTGTTTCTTTTTCCTTTTCTTTATTCTCTTTTCTCTACTGTTAAATGTTTAGGCCCCAAATGGTTTTTGTAAAAAGTGTGACCTATTTCATAAATACCAGTGCATTATTCCTTAACACCTAAAATTAGTTTGGACAAAACATAATTCCATATTTATTTCAGATTTAATAAATGGTTATTAAATATTATCTTTATCCACTGTTTGAGGTTGTTCGAGTCACTTATCCAATTCCAATGATGTTGGTTTCAATTTTAGAATAGCCTCTGGAATATTTGTTATTTATCTGACATTTTAGTTTCTATGTTGGACAACTTTTATATCCCACTTTCATTTAAATTTGAATTTGACTTAGGAGTTGAAATGCAATATGATGCTAATGATGATTGTGCACTATTAATCATGATGACATGGCCTCATCAAAAGGGTGATCTCTGTAGCTTAATACAGGGGGTGTTACAAATCTCCTCCACTACAAGAAATCTCGTCCCGAGATTTAGGAGGTAGAAAGAAACAAAGCGGGGTATTCATCACGAAGACGATCCTCGCGTTCCCAAGTGGCTTCATCCTCAGAATGGTCTGACCACTGAACCTTGAGGAACTTGATAACCTTCTGGCGTGTGCGACGCTCGGCTTGATCGAGAATGCGGACCGGATGCTCTTTATAAGAGAGGTCTTGTTGCAGTTCAAGCAATTCGTGATCTACTCCGCGGATAGGGTCTTTGAAGCAGCGGCGGAGTTGTGAGACGTGGAACACATCGTGAACCTGAGAAAGGTTCGGTGGAAGTTCCAACTGATATGCCACTCTACCACGCCTTTCAAGAACAGTGAAAGGACCAATATAGCGAGGAGCTAGCTTGCCCTTGATCCCGAATCGGTGTGTACCTTTCATCGGTGTGACTCGAAGATAAGCCTTTTCGCCAGGTTGATAGACCATATCTTTGTGTTTGCGGTCATACTGACTCTTTTGACGTGACTGAGCAGTCTTCAAATGATCGCGGACAACGCGAACTTGATCTTCGGCAAGTTGGATAATATCCGGACCGAAGAGTGGACGTTCCCCAGTTTCTGACCAATTCAGAGGGGTTCGGCACTTTCGTCCGTACAATACTTCGAAGGGGGCCATCTTCAGACTGGCTTGATAGCTGTTATTGTAAGAGAATTCGGCATATGGGAGAGATTCTTCCCATTTCCTTTCGAAGGATATGACACAAGCTCGAAGCATATCTTCGAGAACTTGGTTGACTCGTTCAACTTGTCCTTGAGACTGAGGGTGAAAAGCGGTGCTGAAGGACAGATGAGTTCCCATAGCTTCTTGGAAGCTTGCCCAGAATCTTGAAGTGAATAAGCTGCCACGGTCTGAACTGATAACCAGTGGAATACCGTGAAGTGAAACAATTCTGGACATGTAGAGAGTTGCGAGCTGACTAGCAGTGATCGTCTCTTTGACGGCTAGAAAATGTGCAACTTTGGAAAGTCGGTCAATGACGACAAGAATAGCATCATTACCTTTCTGTGATTTGGGAAATCCAGTGATAAAGTCCATTTCAACATGGTCCCATTTCCATTCAGGAACAGCAATTGGTTGCAGAGTTCCGGCGGGCCTTTGATGTTCTGCTTTGACGCGACGGCAAACATCACATTCAGCAACATAGCGAGCAATGTCTTGCTTCATGTTTGACCACCAGAATCTTTGACGGATGTCTTGGTACTGCCGGGATGAATAGACAACGGAGTGTCGTGAGCTTCTTGCATGACCTCCTGAGTCATACCCAGGTTACCTTTAGAGGGGACCACTAGACGACTTTTAAAGAACAATGTGCCAGTATCATCAATAGTGAAGAACGAAGGCCTTCCTTCAGCGAGATAGCGCTTAATCTTGTGGGCTTGAGAGTCATAACCCTGCAGCGTCTTGATGCTGTCCACGAGATCTGGTTTAGCAACCAGGGTATTAAGAGAACCCTGGGAAACAACGTGGAGGTTCATTTTGTAGGAACCTTCAGGAGGGGGAGCGAGTGCTCCAGGAGGAACAATGTGGAGATTCAGCTTTCTGAATTCTTCAATAAGCGAAGGTTGAACTTCGTGAAACTGGAGGTGACTGCAATAAGACTTACGGCTCAAGGCATCGGCCATTACATTAGCCTTGCCAGGGGTATAAGAAATACCCAAGTTAAAATCCGCTAAGGTCTCCATCCATCTCTGTTGACGGAGGTTCAGGTCTGGCTGAGTGAACAGATACTTCAGACTTTGATGATCGGTGTAGATCTCGCAACGATTACCGAGAAGGTAATGTCGCCACTGTTTTAGTGCATGGATGACGGCAGCAAGCTCGAGGTCATGTACTGGGTAATTCTCTTCGTGCGGACGCAATTGACGCGAAGCATAAGCAATTACTCTGCGGTGTTGCATTAGGACACCGCCTAATCCTTGACGGGATGCATCACAATAGATGACAAAATCCTTCTGGGAATCAGGAGGGGCAAGCACTGGGGCAGAAGTCAGCTTGTCTTTGAGCGTCTGGAAACTTTCCTGACACTTTTCCGTCCAATCGAACTTGACGCCTTTATGAAGCAGGTTAGTCAGGGGCTTGGCGATCTTGGAGAAGTTCTCGACAAATCGACGGCAATAGCTGGCGAGTCCGAGAAAACTTCGAACTTGCTTGACGTTCTTTGGAGGAGCCCAATCAAGAATAGCCTGAACTCGCTCGGGGTTTACGGCAATACCATCCTTGGAGATGACATGCCCAAGGTATGTTACTTCGGGAAGCCAGAATTCACACTTGGAAAACTTAGCATATAGTTGATGCTCTCGAAGTTTCTCCAGAACAAGTCGAAGATGTTCAGCATGTTCCTCTTTGTTCTTGGAGTATACTAGGATATCATCCAAGTAAACCACGACGAACTTGTCAAGGTATTCCATGAATATATAATTCATCAGGCGGGAGAATGTGGCGGGAGCATTGGTTAAGCCGAATGACATGACAGTGTACTCGTATGAGCCATATCGAGTAACGAAGGCGGTCTTTGGGATATCCTCTTCACGAACACGGATCTGGTGGTAACCCAACCTTAAGTCGAGTTTAGAGAACACTGATGAACCCGCCAGTTGATCATACAGATCGTTTATCCGAGGAAGGGGATATTTGTTCTGGATGGTTGCTTGGTTAATAGGACGGTAATCTTGGACCAATCGGTTTGATCCATCCTTCTTCCTGACAAAGAGAGAAGGTGCTCCCCTCGTAGACGTACGACAGCGGAGTAGGCAGCATCATGGACTGCCATCTCAATCGTCACGCCTAATCCGTGAAAAAGGTGTAGCTCGGTGTCTGAGTTGTTCTGCTGATCATAAATCCGAACTTCAGCATAGTACTGTTCCTGGTTGAACTCGCGGTAAACCTCATAAACCAAGTACTCAGGGTACCAACGGTAGCCAAGTCTGGTCATGAGAGCGATTAGGACAGCTGGAAACCCAGGGGTATTACGAGCCCAAGTGCGAAGCACAAGCTGTGTCGTAGGACGCGGTGGAAACAAACGGTCCATCTGAAAATAGAGGAAATTCAGGTTTGTCAAACGACAATAAGAGGTTTAACACAACTCGGAGAGAAAGGTTAAACAAAACAATGGAAAGGAAAATGATTATCAGACTAATCAGATCAACGACAGGGAAATCGCACAGATATCCAGCTCTCCGGGTAGACAGAATTTACGAGATCCTAAGTGTTGGCGTTAGTAAACTTCATTTAACCCGAGTAGAAGAGAGATCAGAGTCCCAGAGTATAGACGAGGAATAAAAGATCCTAATACCACCCAGTTGGCAATGTGGGCCCGTAAGCCACACAGCCAAGTTAGTAAAACGGTTTCCTTTGTCTAGACTCAACTTCGGCCAAGGAATTGGAAAGGGGGATTCCTTCAGGCAGTCGGCTCTGATACCAACTTGTGGCGCCCCTTGCTCGATCGTACACTAATCATGCACGCAAACGTGTACGATCAAGATCAGGGACTCACGGGAAGATATCACAACACAACTCTAAAACATAAATAAGTCATACAAGCATCATAATACAAGCCAGGGGCCACGAGGGCTCGAATACAAATGCTCGATCATAGACGAGTCAGCGGAAGCAACAATATCTGAGTACAAACATAGGTTAAACAAGGTGCCATAAGATGGCTAGCACAAACAGGGATACAACAGATCGAACAGGCGCAGGGCCTCCTGCCTGGGATCCTCCTAACTACTCCTGGTCGTCGGCGTCCTGGACGTAGTAGTAGGCTCCGTCCTGGTGGTAGTAGTCGTCGAAGGTGGCGTCTGGCTCCTGGGCTCCAGCATCTGGTTGCGACAACCAGCAAGAAGGGAAAGGGGGAAAGGAGGGGGAAAGCAACCGTGAGTACTCATCCAAAGTACTCGCAAGCAAGGATCTATACTACATATGCATGGTATATGTGTAAAGAGGCAATATCGGTGGACTGAACTGCAGAATGCCAGAATAAGAGGGGGATAGCTAGTCCTGTCGAAGACTACGCTTCTGGCAGCCTTCGTCTTGAAGCAATAGAAGAGATTAGTTGGAAGTTAACCAAACAACAACGTAAAGCATAATCCTACCCGTCGATCCTCTCGTCGCCACCATGCGAGAGAGCGACCACCGGGTTATATCTGTCACTTGTAAGGGCGTGTTTTATTAAGTATCCATTTCTAGTTGTCATGAGGTCGGAATACAACTCCGGGTCGTCCTTTTACCGAGGGACACAGCTATTCGAATAGATAAACTTCCCTGCAGGGGTGCACCACATATTCCCCAACACGCTCGATCCCCTTTGGCCGGACACACTTTCCTGGGTCATGCCCGGCCTCGGAAGATCCACACGTCGCAGCCCTACCTAGGCTCAACAGAGAGGTCAGCACGCCGGACTAATCCTAGGCACTCTGGGGTCTGGGCCCATCGCCCAGTGCGCTCCTGCACGTTGCGTACGCGGCCGCGAGCAGACCTAGCAACCCACACGATCACGGCGGTTACGTTAGCGCGGTCCAACACGGCGCGCGCCGCTCAGTCACTGACGTCAAGAAGGCTTCAGCTGATACCTCGACGCCGGGATACCCATAACTACTCCCGCGTAGTTGGTTAGTGCGTATAGGCCAGTGGCCAGACTCAGATCAAATATCCAATCTCGTTAAGCGTGTTATTATGAAGTAAACGCGAACGCCGACCAGGGCCTGGCCCACCTGTCTCCTAGGTGGTCTCAACCTGCCCTGTCGCTCCGCCACAAAGATCCACACAAAGGGCCGTGGGGACAAAGGTCCTTTCAGCCCCCAATCCGTGAATCACTCGCGGGTACTCTTCGAGCCGACCCGACTTTAGTCACCATTTGTATAGTATGTATATATGTATAGTATAACCCGTGATCACCTCCCGAGTGATCACGGCCCGATAGTATAGCAAGGCAGACTGACAAGAATGCAGGGCCAATGATGATAAACTAGCATCCTACACTAGGCATTTAGGATTGCAGGTAAGGTATCAACAGATGTAGCAACAGTGTCAGGCTATGCATCAGACTAGGATTAACGGAAAGCAGTAACATGCTACACTACTCTAATGCATGCAGTATAGAGGAGAATAGGCGATATCTGGTGATCAAGGGGGGGGCTTGCCTGGTTGCTCTGGCAAGTAGGGGTCGTCAACAATGTAGTCGGTCGGGGCACCAGCAGCTGCGTCGGTCTCGTAGTCTACCGAAGAGAAGAGGGGGAAGAAACAGTAAACACACGGCAATAATGCAACAGGGATGCATGACATGTCTAAATGATATGCCGGGGTGATATACAGCCTAACTAAGCGATTTAGTTAATTTAGGAATTTATTCGGATTTATTTAATTAAAGTTGGACACTATTCATTTATCGGAATCGGTCTAATTTTTCAACGTTCTCGTAGCTGCGGGCGTCTGACGGAGATACCGAGGGCGTATCCGGGTTCGTATCGTCGTTCTGAGCAAGTTTCATGTATAAAATATTTTCATCGGAGTTACGGTTTAAAAGATATGATTTTCTAAAGTTTTTATTAATTTCTGAAATTTTAATTAATTATTTAATTCAACATTATCCGAAACAGTAATTGATGACGTCAGCATGACATCATGCTGACGTCAGCAGCCACCTGACAGGGTGGGTCCCACCTGTCATAGGCTGTTAGGTTAATTAGGTTTAATTAATTTAATTACTGATTACTGTTTAATTAACACTAATTAGTTAATTAGATTAACCTAATCAGGATTAATTAACTAATTAATTAATTAATTAATTAATTATTTTAATTATTTTAATTATTTATTTTTATTTCTATTTTCCTAAAACTGTTTCTGGGCCGTGGGCCCCATTCGTCAGCGTCACAGGGGTTCGGGCCCCACTGGGCAGTGGCCCAGGGGCGGACACGTCCGGGACGTGCCCCTTTCGGGACCGGACATGTCCGGTGCCCAAAGGGGACGCACGGGCGGTCGGCGGGCGCGGGCGCCGGCGAGGCCACGGCGGGGCCGGAGGCGGGGCGGCGGCGCGGTGGCTGGAGCGGCCGCGGGCGGCAGCGCGGTGGCTGGAGCGGCAGCGGGCGGCGGTCGCGCGGAGGCGAAGCGGGGGGGGCCGGAGCGGGCGGTTGGCGGCGAGGAGCGACGCGGGCGCGCGAGCGAGGGCAGTGGGCGGCGCGCGCACGCGTGCGGCAGAGCGCGGCGAGGCTGCGGTGCACGCGGGCGCGTGCGCGAGCAGAGAGGGGGGAAGAGGCCCGAGGCCTCACCGGGATCCGTAGGGACGGGGCAGCGGGGGTCGGGGTGGTCGACGGGGACGACGGCGATGGGGAGGCAGGCCGGCGGGGACAAGGCGGCGACGTAGACGAGGCAGACCGGCGAGGGAGAGCTCCGGGCGGTGGCGTCGTGCGGCGAGGGCGAGGCGGCGCGGTCGGGCGCGTCGGGGCGAGCGGCGTCGAGGGAGCAGGCCGGCGAGGGAGAGCGGGATCCGGGCGGCGGCGTCCAACGGCGACGGCGACAGGGCGGACGGGATCGGGGGATCGCCCCGATCCAGATCCAGCCGAGGGAGGGGGCGACCGAGCGCCAGGCGGCTGGTTCGGGGAAGAGGAGAGGACGGGCGACGTCGGTGTGGGCGGCGTCGGCGAGCGCGTCGGCGACGGGGCGGACGGGATCGGTGATCCCGATCCGATGGGGGGGGGGAGGAAAAACGAGGGGGAGGGGGGATCGGGGGTAGGGTTAGGGTTTGGCCGGGGGGGTGGCCGGCTAAGTAGGCGCCGGCTGGGCCGGCCTGGCGGCCCGGTGGCTTGCTGGGCCGAGGCCCAGTCGGGGGGGGCGGGGGTTCCTTTATCCTTTTCTGTTTTTTTTTCTTTTCTTTATTCTCTTTTCTCTACTGTTAAATGTTTAGGCCTCAAATGGTTTTTGTAAAAAGTGTGACCTATTTCATAAATACCAGTGCATTATCCCCTAACACCTAAAATTAGTTTGGACAAAACATAATTCCATATTTATTTCAGATTTAATAAATGGTTATTAAATATTATCTTTATCCACTGTTTGAGGTTGTTCGAGTCACCTATACAATTCCAATGATGTTGGTTTCAATTTTAGAATAGCCTCTGGAATACTTGTTACTTATCTGACATTTTAGTTTCTATGTTGGACAACTTTTATATCCCACTTTCATTTAAATTTGAATTTGACTTAGGAGTTGAAATGCAATATGATGCTAATGATGATTATGCACTATTAATCATGATGACATGGCCTCATCAAAAGGGTGATCTCTGTAGCTTAATACAGGGGGTGTTACAGAGGCATGCCTGAGCATGAGATAAATATAAAGGCCAACTTCTCACGAGCGAAGCAAAGCGGAGTCCCGTCGCCAGGTGGCTTGGGCCGGAGTGGATACGGATCAACATTGACCTAGGTCACCGCCGTTATATATACCTCTTCTAAGCCGCAGCATGGGATAAGTTGATCAGTTGTAAATCTCTGACGTTTGTAACCTTTTCCGACACAGTGAAGATATGTTGGTTGGCACTCGTGGTTTTTTCCTCTTCGTGTTGAAAGGGTTTCCATGTTAAATCAGTGTGTTCTCTGTGTTAATTTTAGTTCTTCGTCCTTTAGTTTTGTATCGTGTCTCTAACAGAATAAAACCAAATTAAAAAAAAATAAAAAAAATAAAAAAAAGAAATAAAAAGCAAACCGAAATAAAATGCCACACACACACACAAAAAAAAAGCCAAAAAAACTGAAAAAAGGCCAAAAAAAAGTGTGGAGGCTCGCTTCAGCAAAGCCGTGACTATTTGCTGCCCACAGGCGGCATATAGGATTTGCTCGCACCTCTGTGAAGAATGTCGACCAAACGCACAACGCTGACGAGCGAGCAAACAGGCCAGCCCATTTAGCAGCTAGGATATCCTGGTTCCCCAGTTTTGGCAACCTTCCAGAAGGTTCTGGACCGGTTTAATTTTTTCTTTCTGGTTTATATATGTATTTGCTTCTTCTGTTTCTTTTAAACAAAATCTTTAGAAATTTTTATCAAAAATAATTGTGTTTTATAAAAATGTTCAATTTTTTTTAAAACTTTCAGTGTTTTCAATAAATATTTGAATTTTGAAAAATGACCGTGTTTTCAAAAAATATGAAAATTTTAAAAAATTGTATGGAAATTTAAAATAATGTTTGTGTTTCAAAAAATTAATTTTTTCCAAAAAGACTCGTGTTTTCGAAAATGTTTGCAAATTTGAAAAGAAAAATCGTTGTATCAAAAAATCTTCATTTTTTTCCAAAAGATGTTCATATTTTCTAAAAATATCCCTTTTCATACAATAAAAAAAACAAATGATAAAAAGCAGGAAAAAATCACTACAGTAGTCAGCTCGCGGCGCTAGTGGGCCGATCCGGTAGGCGGTTGCCCAGTGTGATCGGTCGACTGTTTGCTGCTGCATAGAGCAGCAAATAGAAGGTCCCCCAATATTACCGCCTGCATTCTGTGCGTCGTTGTTGTGCGCCTATGTTGGGCCTCGAATGCCTCGCCTCAGATGGTCGGCGATGGATGCGGAAGAGGAGTCTGGCGAGATCACTGCCTAGATCACTACCTGGATTGGATGATTGTATTTGTTTTGAAGAAGGGGATTTATTATAAAAGTTCCCCAGAACTACAAAGCACCCCCAACATAATAAAAATTAAATCGAGTCCCTATACTACGAAATGACCGCCACCGCCACCATAATGAATCGCCAATGTGCCGATGTCGCCTCTTTCCTATGGGATCCCGCCTCACCTTGTTGATGACTGCCGGAAAGTCCACATGCAGTCCTTTTCGTTAAACCCTAGAAACAATCTGAGGCACCCGACATCTTTTGTTACCGTCCCAAACACGGGGCGTGAAACCCTAACCTCGCCACACTAAGGATATGATGGGAATATACAGCGGAACTCCGTCGAATCCGTCCTAATGGACGAACTCGAGGAGGATCGGAGCTTGTACGCCGTACCTGCAACAAAAATATTAACCTAGCCTAAACAACTAGTCGTAGCAAAGGCATCAGAATTCCCCTCCCCGTCACTAGTTGCCGGAGCAGCAGGCAGAGTGGAGGAGAATCCACGGTTGATCGGCAACGCCGAAGGGGATTCGATCTGAAACCATCGCCACTTGTGCGGTAGCGGAGGAAAAGATGATTCGAGGAGATTTGATGATTGTATTAGACGATATGTGGTCGCTGATGCCGCTATCAACAAATTTACATCAATCGTTAGCTCACTGCAATACATTTTTGTTTCACAAAACCAAGCCTAGACTCGAAATGCATTTTGGATCCCGGGCTCAACGAGCTTGTTTTTTTGAAATAAATTAATAAAAAAATTGCGGTGTCTACTAATTTGAATGTTTTTGACATGTGTACACATGGGTGTGATCTGTATGCCTATAAATTTCATATAATAATATATGGGTACCGAAAAAAAAACTATGAATTGACAATAACAAATAGTGCACACACACGATTTGCTAAAATCCACAATTTTCTTTCTATAGTTCACATAGTAAACCATCTCTTAATGCAACATTGCACATGCCCCCCCCCCCCCCCCCCCCCCCTCACACACACAAAGACAGACACACATGCCGAAAATTATTAAAGCACCCTTGTTTGTTGTATATTACGAGGATATAATATACCTAAATAGTTGATGCCCACTAACTTTAATTGTCCCAACATGCACCTAAACTAACCGATCATGTCACTGTGCTTGGAAAAAGATCCACTTTAACATGCACATGCATAGTACTAATATTAAATAAATATTCTACAACTATATAATAATCAAATACGATATATTATATGTACTTCAATTAGTTTCAATTATCATATTGTTAATCTCAATACTAATGTTTTAGAGAACCAAATCTCATTGTAATAACTTTATCAAATTCTGGATGCCACAATATGTAGTCTAAGCTGATGGCTCTGACTACTTCACCTTATAACAATAACTTAGTTGTTTGTTAATTCTTTGTGTGTGGAAAATTCAAGCAAGGCAGACTAGAAACTTCCAGCAAAAGGTTGCACGCCACTTAAAATACTCTATGTATTTCTACCTAGAAAGCTCTATTGGAAAATTGGTTATTCTTGGTACATTTCGAACCTCTATCAAGATACTTATAGACACTAAAATATGAACTAAATCATACAGTCAAACTATAGTATATATTAAAAAGGAACACAATATTGTAGATGGATGTGATATTCTGATGAACGTGATATAGCTTATGTTAAGATGGAATCATTTCAGCGAAATGCCACAAACTGAAAAATAATGATACTTTCAAGAATATAGTTTCACTTTATCATTAGCACATTTAGAATAACAGTTGTTTGATTTTCGTAACAACAACATTGAGTTTAATTATTAGAATGTACCTATGAAGTTAATGTTTCTAGATGCAATAGAAAAATGCTCAAGTTAATTCGATAGAATTTATGTTGTATCAAAAAAATTACTATTTCATATTAAAATCATTTAGAGAAATAAGTAAAAAAGCTTAATATAAAGTTAATTTCTCCTAAACTATTTTATAGGAAAAACCCATGATCTTTAGAAATTTATAACTTCTAAAATTCCTCTCAATTAATGTGGTATTTTCGTTCATAGTGGTTATGTCCTTTGAACGCTTCTTCAGAAAGTTACCAGCTTGTCATCTCGTTTAGAAAATCGCCTTAATAATCACTGCATATAGCCTCAGTAAAACCTAGGTCGACTAGAGATGTGTTTAAAGAACACAAAAAATGCATTGCCATCAATTAGAGAATGTAATTCAACAATTGGTGGCGCCCTTCATAACAAAGTAATGTTCAATTTGACATAAATCTCTTTTCCATAATGTCCACTAGAGCGGCGGAATCTTACAATTTGGGTTGATGGTAGCCAATAAAAGACAAAGGTATGTGAAACAAATAGACTCCACAGGAGGAAGACAAGACAGTTAGCGAGAAAAGATATCATAATATCATATAACACAACTATACCTGGACACGAGCCAACTCGAGCCGGCTCTGGGCGAGCCTGCCCAAAACATGCCATTACTCGAGCTAAGTCGAGCCGAGCTCAATGCTCCGGCGAGCTACAAAATGGAGCTCAGCCCGGGCTTTTCCCTAGCTTGGTGCAGCTTGACAAGCTTGCCGAGCCTGCGTGGCAAGTCACTGCCATGTAAGCCTCCACATATGTGGTCTCCAACGGGAGGTGAGGAAGACGACGACGGCGCGCTGATGAAGCTGTGTGGTCACGGACGAGTGGCAAGGAAGATGGCGGCGCCGCTTTGATGAAGCTCGGTGGTCGACCATGACCTGCGCCGACAAGAAGACGGGCCACATGGTCGCCGACGGCAAGCGAGAAAGACGGAGGCGGCTCTCCTCGTGGACATACATGGTTCGTCTGTGTGCATGCGGCCGCGCTGGAGTTTGGGGAGATGGCGGCGGAGCTCGATGCGACGCAAAGGTTTAGTTGTTTGGGGAGGAATCATGGGAGCGAAGGGAGCATATGGGAGTTTCGGCGTGCTAGCATCGACGGGCACGCGGGCAAAGCGCCATGGCGGCGGCGAGCAAATGACGAAATCTAGCGAGCTGAGACCATTCCATCTCTCTGTTGACGTTTCACTAGGCTAGAAGGGCTAAACTAACGCGATTTTTGCTTGTTGGGCTTCGTTAGGCAGTGAGCTTTTAGCTCATGAGTTGGACCGAGTCAAGCCTAGCTCGGCTCAAAGTTGAAACAAGCCCAAAAGTGCAGCTCGGCTCGGCCTTTTTACTTCTTGAGCCGAGCCTGGCTTGGGCCGAGTCACAGTGAGCGCGAGCCAACCCAAAAGCTCGAGTTGCACGTCCAGATTTAAACACAACATCCGAGATGTAGAAACAGTCAGAATTGACATGCAACTCTGTGGATGCACTTGAATCCATGAAAAGATCTATAAGCGCAACTAACTACACTACACTACACTACATCTTTGGTTGAATGAGTAACGCATCATATGCTTATTGGATAATCAGGATCACTAGTCTCAATGGTGATATCAATCATGTATATTTCATAACGATCAATTATCACTGGTTACTAGAAATCAACGAAAAGCATAAAGATTAACTGGTACAAAGGGTCCATTGATGCATATCCCATGTGTAGTTAAATTATTTTTCTAGAACAATGCTATTTACCCATAATACATATATATGTTACTACCCACTACGAAGATAGTAACAAAAACTAATAACAAATGCATGTTACTAGTTCCTTTTCACTATGACCAGCATGAGGCTGACTTGGTTGCATCGTGCATGCATGTAATGCAGGAATCCCAGCCATCCATTACTCCTGCATTGTACTCCCTCCGTTCCTAAATATTTGTCTTTTTAGAGATTTCAAATGAACTACCACATATGAATGTATATAGACATATTTAAGAGTGTAGATTCACTCATTTTGCTCCGTATATAGTCACTTGTTGAAATCTTTAGAAAGACAAATATTTAGAAACGGAGGGAGTATGATTGACTGTACATATGAGAGATAGTCATGCATGCGTTGCTGCAAGCGGGAGTCCAAACCATAGTTTAAAGAAACCGGACTGGCAATCGAACTGGTGAAACTATCGGTTTACTTTTTACCAGTCGGAGCAGCGGTTCAACTGGTTCAATATCGACAAAAACCAGAACAGTCAAGTTATTTTTCCAAAAAAAATGACCTATACTTAATATTGGTTGTAATCCATTATTAAATAACAAAAGTGTATCCAGCCTACTTGGTATTGGGCTTTTGAACAGATCGTGGCTCAAGGTCAAAGGTTTGATTCCTAGTTAACAAACGATTTTATTGATATTTTTAGAGTCTTTTTTCCCTAAAAGTCCGACACACCATAAAGAAACAGACAAGTCCTCAGTTTTGGTTTTTTCCGGTTGCACCACCGGCCCAGTCCGGTTTTAAAAAGGAAAACGTTTGGGAACGGAGCGCCGGAGGAACGCTCGGCCAGACCTTCCCGCTCGCACGCGCCTCATTTGTTGCACCCACGCGCGGGGCGTGCGGGAGGCCCACCCATGCGCCTTATCTTCTCCCACCTCGCTCTCGTCTTCCCCTCCCCAAATCTCTCTTACCAACGCCCATCCCCGCACACCCTGGCGCCGCTCCAACCAGCGAGTGGCGACGGCGACGGCGAGGGGTGACGGCAAGCGAGGACGGCGTGGCATGCGGTGGCGATAGCGTGGCGAGCGGTTGCGACGGCGCGGCGGGCTCCCGCCCGACGGTGCTTCACCGGCGGCTACTGCAAAAACGGGGGCAACATGACCACCGGCGATAGTTGGGAACGATGACCACCGGCGGCTGCAATACGGGGGCAACCGTACATGATTGGAGCATGAACGCTATATGGCACAGGCGGCGAGTCGATGTGCTTCAACCGGCATAACACAGGGCTACAACCGGCAAGAGTTTTTGCTGGGACAGGCGAGTTTTTTTGTTGCGTCGGAGAACGGCGGAAGCTGCTGCCATGAAAAAAGCTGGAACCGGCTATCAGAAAAGTTACAACCAGCAAACAAAAAAGCTTCAACCGCCATCATGGGGGTGCATTGGTGGTGACCACGAGCTACACCGGCGGTGACCACGAGCTGCGCATTTTGCTGGAAGCGGCATCATGGGGTGCTGCAAACGGCGATGGTAGAAGCGTCCACCCGCGATGGGAAAGCTGCAATGGCAACCGAGCGGAAAGCATGACCGGTAATCGCAAATGCAACAACCGGCATGGTGGAAGCTGCGACCGGCGACACGAAAAGTTGCAACCCAAGGCGAAAAAAGTTGCCACCGGTGACCAGGGTGGGCGAGAAGGAGATGCTACAATGTTGTTTTTGCTGGAAACAGTGATGAGAAAAGCTTCAATCATAGACGACGGAAGTCAATTATGAACGACGACGAAAAGCTGCAATTGTCGGTGACAAAAGTTTCAACCCTAATTTTGAAAAGCTTCAACCAGAGACCGCGACAAAAAGCTGGAACCATTGATGCAACCGACTACTACGGTGGCTTCACGGCAGAGCTGCAACGGCGATGAACTCCAGGGACCGGCGGGGTTCCATTTTTCTTTTTTGGTGGGTCCATTTTTTTTTGCTGCATAAGAGGGGGCGGGCCATGGGGCACCAGTGCTCCGACCGGCGAGCGGCGACGGTGAGCGGCGACGGCGTGGCGTGCCGTTGCGATGGCGCGGCGGGTGGTGTGAGCCGGCGGTGCTTTGTGGTCGCGCATCCATGGCGGTCCTGACTGGCTTGCTCCTCTGTGTGTGTGTGCTGGTGGCGAGGATAAGGTAAGGAAAAAGTAGAAGAGGAGCTGCGATCTGACGGTCTCGCGCAGCCAGACTTCCGGCCGGCGCCCAGTGCTGCCCTTTTTAAAACTATGGTCCAGCTATTGTATCTCTACGACACCACACTTCCCCGTAGCCTCCTCCGTGCCACCTCTTCGTTGTGACGTTATGGAAAATGTAGAAACCCATATCTCAGTGCATTATTGATCCGACGCTCCTAAGGGCACAACCCGTAAACTTTCTCCCGCATCCGTCCGCGGACAGAGGTGACTAGTCCGTGGACAAAAATGCGGGAGGCCGCCATCCAACGCTAGCCGCGTATATTTCAAACTCTTTTTCAACAAACCGGATGAAATTCATGCAAATCCGGCCCGATTTCATATAAACAATATGATTGATTTCATTCAAACACGGCGGTTTTCATTAGATTTCGAACATTTAAAAAAATGACCCGACCCTAAAACTATCATACACGGCGGCGGCTCTCAGTGCCAAGCCATTGTCGTCCTCCATCCACCGTCTTCATAACCACCGACGATAAGACCGATAAAGTGAAGTTGCGGTCTCCAACGAGGAAGAGTAGAACACGGGAGACGGACTGACCCATATGGGACATCAGGCCCTGTCACCTCCCATGCCCTACTCATCCTCGGAGGAGTCCACGCCTTGTCCGTCGCTGGTGGACGTGAGGTCCATGATGGAAATGGTGGCGCCCGCGCTGTCGTTGTCCCACCAGGCCGCTGGATTGTTCGTAGGCAGAGTGTAGAAGGCACAACTGGCGTTGTTCTCCTCCACGATTGCCTCGAGCTGCGCCTGGGCGGCGGTCGCTTCCTGGCGAGCAGCAGTTTGAGCGCGGAGGGCATCGTAGATGGCACGCTGCTCCGCGACAAAGTTGGGGTTTGCCGCGGCCATGGCCGCCACGACCTCCTCGCTCGCTGTAGATCTGTTCCTCCTGCGCCTGCTCCATGGTGAAACCGGCGTGCACAGGAGGCGCGGGAACCGGGGCGGTGTTGTCGAAGCCCGTCTCCATGGGTCGTCCTCGTCGTCGAAGACCTCAGGCGAGCTGGCCGGTAAGCCGTCCTTGATCCGCCTGGCACGGTGCCTCTGCCAGGCGGCGGCAAGGGCGACCACCGCGTGCTTCCTTTCCATCGACAGGCTCTCCCGCATAGCACTCCCGCTCGCGGTCATGGTGGATGTGGTGCAGGGGGGGGGGTGTGGAGCGGATGTGTTGTTGTGTGGAGTTAGTCGGGTGTGGCCGCCTTTAAGTAGCGAATTCCGATGAGAGCAGACGTCCGGGTGCGTTAATACGCGATGCTGGAGTGGGTTTCTCGGCCGGCGAGCCTGCTTAATAGCGGCATACGGACGGACGGGGCATTGAACAGGCGTGGTAGGTATCATCCCGTCCCGTCCAGTCAAGTGTCTTCGGCATTGAACAGGTGCGGACACCGGAGATGCGTCGCGGGCGGCACCCTAGGCCGGTGCGCCGCTTCAATGGCAAAGGCAGTGAGAGGTCGCGTCCACCCTAAGCCGTCTTCAATATGCAGCGGCGTGCTGTACAGTGGCATGAAGGCGGACAGCTGGTGCCGAGCAGGAACACGCGCGGGGAAGGGGTTTGGGTGGGCCAGGGCGGCCAGAAGCGGGCGTAGTAGCGGTCCGAACTCCCGCGAAGCCTCCCTACGTTGTCTCTGATTTGTGGGAGAAAACGAGTCCAGACCGCTCCATGGACCGATACAAGACTGTCGTATGGCTTCCGCGGTCCAGACAGCGCGGTCCAGACGGTTGCTGGAGATTTGCGGGTCGGTGTTAGAGATGCCCTAAGCAGGAGCAGAGCTTGTTGAGGACGATACCCCCTAAAAAAAAGGGCTCGACTCCTCGACCCCCACCCATGTTGAGCATGTCGCTGCTCCCTGCTCTGTGCTCACGTAGTCACGTGTGCACGCTGCCGCTACGTGACCGTGCCACACCTTGAGCAAGGGGAAAGGCCTTTGCCTCCGGCGGCCAGCGATGGCCACGGAAGAGGAGGGTGATTAGATTATCGCCTGCATTGGATGATTGGATCTATGATTGATGATTCCTTTGTCAAAACATTGAGGTCAGACGTTAACCCAATAATATTTTGTATTCTCTCATAAAACCATGCCTATACTCATAAATGCCTTTAGGATCTGGACTCGACGAGCAGGAATTTTGTACAGATTTTTTTGAAGTGTCAAAAGTTCTGATATTTTTGGACATGCACACATGGATCTGATCTATATGCTATTGTAATAATATATGGGCAAAAATACAAACGTGCTGATTTGAATGTAACCAGTAGTACACACACTATTTTCTACGTACAGATCCACAATTTGCATTTTGTGGTTCACATGTTAAACCATCTTTTACCAGGCAGCAAGCCTGGTAAGCTATCTCAAAAAACAAAAACAAAAAACCATCTTTTAATGCAACACACACACAGAGTGAAAAATTATTAGATGAGCATAGTTTGCCATATAATGCGAGAATTCCAACTTAATCTACATAACTAAATAACTGATGCCCACTACTTTTAATTCTCTCAAGATGCAACTACGCCAGTTGAACATACACCGTGCATGCTACTTATATTTAATAAATATTTTACAACTATATAATAATAAAATACAATATATTATATGTACCTCAGCAACGTGCAGGCCATCATCTAGTTAATTCCAACTTGGAGCTTGCCGTGTGGAGCAGCGGGCAACGCCACATCATGAGCTACCTTCGCTGTGTAGCTTTAAGTGACGCTGAATTCCATGATGATGCTTACGGCGCAACGCCGATGGATCCAATAGGAAAAAGACTTGTACACTCAAAATTTTGAATCGATTTCCATAAGTTTTTGCGCAAATAAAAAATAAATTACCTGAAAGTGGACGTCGTGCCGCCGGCCATTCAACACAGCTCCAGGCACCAATGCAAAGTGCTTGTAGTGGGTACCAATCGATGGGCATGCCCATAGTTAAACTTGTTAACCAATGGTAATTGTTGGATCTCTGAAGGCGGATGGGCTATGGACATATGGTACAAATAGCATGTGTATGAGTTGAACAGAGCGGGTGTACCTGCGATCTGTCGTAAAATGGACACAATAATTAATTGGTGATCTACTGATCTGAAGCAGTAGTACTAGTATTATGGAACGGATGGAGTATCTAATAATATATGTTTGGCATTTTAAATGTAAATGTTTTTCTCCATAAACTTGATCAAAGTTTGTAAAGTTTGACTTTATAAAAAATCTATAGGCACTACATTATGAAACGGAGGGAGTATTATTTTGTACCGTTGCGGAGTTCAAAAAAGAAGTGCACCGATGCTAGAGCTGGGCGCGCGTCGTGGGTGTGCATGATCACGCATGCGCCGATGCTAGAGAACCGATTGCTTTGCTAGTATAAGATCTGCCCGTAGAATTAATTTGCACTACCGATGCTAGAGATGGGTGGATCGTGCTCGCGGACGCATGTAATGCATGGAGCGAGAGATCGATTGCTTTGCATATGTATAGTATCGTCTGCGTCGTGTAGCGTTTCATTTCGGAACACCTTTGCGCGTTGCCGCATGATTGAGAGGGCGACGGTCGGCCAGATTGCGGCATTTCCCAAGTTTTGCTGGATGGATGCCACGCCAGCGGTGCGAATCCCAGTTCGGCGTATACTACGTTGTTGCAGCGGGGGCAAGAGCGCGTGCTAACAGCGAACCCGTAGTAAATTAATGATCATGCATGTAGTCCAGGGAGCGTGCTTGAGGCTGGCTTGGTTGCATCGTGCATGCACGTAACGCAGGGATCCTATCCAAGTGTATTGATCTGACTTTCACATGGTATATTACAACGCGTACATAGCAGAGTAGAGGATTAGACGTATCGACGATGATGCGTCGCTTGAAGGTGATGTTGATGATGCAGGTCGGTGTCTTGAGGAACGTAACCTGTCGTGGAGGTCGGGGCGCAGCTCGCAAGTAGTTTTCCCCTGTACTGTAGCCACCAAACTGCTACGCTACGCTACGCGGGACCTGACCTGACCCACCAACCCACACGCGCCACCGGCGCCGGCTCGCACGCAGGGACTACACCGCGATCACACGTGGTCCATCTGCATGCATGGAAGGGATGTCACCACGTAGCCCCAGCATGCAATGCGTGTGGACGTATCAACAATATCGTCTCATCTTGTGTGAGAATAAAATACATATTCTAAATATACAGCAAGAAAAACGGCACGCACAACCACGCAAGGTGGACAAAGGGGCACGTCCTCTCGTCCAGAAGGAGCACCTCCGTCCCCAGCCGGTCGCAGCTCACCTTCTCCGCGATCTGATCGAGCTGCCGAGAAATATATTAATAACCACGGGCGGCTCGTGCATGCAATAAACTAATAGCCATGCATCCGATGCGGGGAGCGAGAGAGATATTGATTGCCTTGCAGATTAATTCACCATTTTTTATCTTAAGATAATTAGGTTGGGTACTGGGAGCCCATCACACCGGTTCCATTAGATGAGACCAGCAAAGATGGGCAGATTCACCGAGCACCATGAGCTGCATGCATGCATGCTCGTGGTTGAAGTTGAAGCTGGCTTGGTTGACAACTTGACATCGTGCCTGATGGGGATCCTGCCCATATCTCCTGCATGTATGATTGACTGGATGTGAGATGGTAGCCTACAGAAAATGAGATTGGTGTCCAACCAGAAGTGTCAATGCTACATTCTACATGTCCTCTCAAACAAAAGAAGTGGTCCGTCCTACTTGCCCTTGCAATTGGTAAGAGATGTTCATGGTGTTCGTGTGATAGACACTACTCCAGTAGCTAGCATACACATGTAGAAGTACCTAAGATCATCTCCAACAGATTTTGATCAGTTTTGTGTTACTTAAGAAAAACTAACGGACAACATGGCACGTGCAAATAGCGCAGTGATGCGGGGTGGCTGTGAAAGGGTTAAGGAGGCCGCCATCAGGCGTTTTGTATCCCATGTGTTTTGAACACTGCATAAAATGTGGTGTACTTCCACTAAAAAAAGATGAATTCCTTGTGAAAAGAACGACCGTCCTTGATAGAATCTGCCATGCAATCATGTATAGTACATGTGAACAGTGATCCACTCATAGATCTATTGACATCATATGCTTACGGGAGGAAGACGATGCTCACTAATAGTACTAGTTTATTGAAATTCCAAAACTAATTGAAAATACATATCACCTTTATAAGAGCACCACATGTTGGTTAATAATATTATAAATGTGTAACAAAATCTTGACACATCAAGCTGTAAGTTGCAATCCAAATGTCTAGCTCTCAGCACGTTTATTTTCTTAACCTGTGCAAGTTGCAATCTATAGAATTTTACCTTAGCCAAAAGCGAATTTCTGAGTTGGCACAAACAATTCTCTTGCAAACAGGTACTAATCTACCCCGCCAAAAAAAAAAAAACAGGTACTAATCTGTAACCATATAAAAAGTGCCACTTGAGTGAGATACACTTTATCCCAGCCATCCAAATACCATTAGTCTATTTCCTAAATACCAAATAATGTATAATCGTCATTTCTCACACCCCCAACCGCCTGATGTCCCCTCACTTGTCGTAGTCAACATGCCTCCTCGACAGCTTCTTGGAAGCGCCGCTTGCACCGACCTCGTGCAACGAAGCGTACGTGGTTCTCCGGCCCCTCCATGCATCGACGTATTCCACCGCTCCCACTCCCCCGACGGTGCTCACGGCACCTCTGTCACGCTCAACAGCGACGAGTGCCCCGCCTCACTCCCCTCAACGATCGGCATAAAACAATGACTTCCAGTCCGAGAGGCTGACCTCGGTTGTGGTTGCCGCTCCGCAATGGCCCCGCCCCACCACTCAGATGCTCATGGTCGTGGCTGAAGTCTTCTTCCAACGCTGCCAGTAAACCTCCTCCATAAAACAAAGCTTCAACCCATATTGCTCCGAGTTGTCAATTATTCTTCAGAAATTTCTATGTTGGCAGCTTATTGATGGTTCTAAGTGAGAGTCATGGTTTTGGGAGATCTATTGTATTTAGTGTCAATTTATATTGATTCTCATTCTCTGCCCTAATCCTCAAAGCCAATGTAAGTTTTAGCCACCACCTTCTTTAGCTCGCATCTGGGACTTGACTTTTCAAATGTCTAATCAGGTGCTGTAAAAAGATCAACATTTTAATATTTAGTGTCATTTATTCAATGAGAGAGAGGAGGGAGAGAGAGCTCGTCATCTTTTAGCAACATGTATGTTCACACGGTTCATGCTCCAAATAGTGTTTTAGGAATGGCATTGATTCATCAATGATCATTTGGTCAGAGAATTTTATTTAGGAACCTCTATTTTTAATAATTCATTGCCTGACTATCATAGTTATTGACACAGTTCATGCTTCTACCCATATGTTTGGATAACCACATGTCTCTTTGGAGCTTAAATATGATATATGCATTTGAAAAGAAAAGGGAAATCGAACACATCAATGATATCTGGAGTGCAACTACTAACCTGAAATTTAACACATCAATGCACTTATGTATGCTTTTTTTCTCAAACTAGAAAATTTTGGTATGCATGAAAGTTACTTTGCTGGACTTTTGATAGAATATTAAGTGACCAAGTATTACCAACAAGAGTGTTTTCTAGCATCCGTGAGTCTGTAGGACATGTTTTAATACTCCATGTAGAAAAAAGTCGCTTCTATCAACAAAAAGGAGAACATGCTTACATTTCATTATTCAGCATGTACATGTATATTGCTCTAGATAAGGGTTTCAGAATTAACTTAATTGGAAGGTAGAGCACCATCAAAATTTTGTTCGCTTCATTTACATTCTCTATATAGGCCTTCTAATGATATGAGAGCTTTGATGTTAGCATACATAGATATACATACTATTTCCAGAAATAGGAATAGGAATCCTCACTAGTCTCAGGACAAGTTGCATGTGAAATGTCATGCATGTTATATAGAGCTTCTCCTACTTCATATGCAGATATATTTTGTAACGCCTCTATGGGATTGATGTTTGAGAAATGGCATAAAGCTATCAAATGTTAACTAGATCCTATCATGCTCAGTTACTTATTGGACTGATATTTTAAAGTTTTGAATCAACCGGAATGCGAGTAGGGGGATACTGCATTTATAAGACCGAATATTCATCATACTCAAATAATAACCTTTAAATTTCAAGCGTCATAAGAGTGATTCAGTGAACGTTGTGTTATCATATATTTATTTTGTTGGTTATATTTCCTAAGCTTTCTATCATGTGTTAGCTTCACCATTTCTCAATTATGGAACCTGTATATTTTTCGTTGTAATTTGGCTCATTTCAATTGATTTGTTATTCAGAAATTGTCATTTTACACATATGAGTTTGGTTTAATAATTTATTATTTTAATAAGTTTCTTGACACCTAGCGGTCTGCAATTGTATATACGCAGAATTGGCTAACCGGCTGACATTTTTTAAATTTTGACTGTACATGCATCAACTTGATTAACTTCTATATATGCATCTTTGCTTCGCCGTAATGCATCTATCAAATTTTCAGTTTGCCAAACAATATACTCTAAAGAGCACCAATTTATCAAAAATACACACATTTATCAACCAAGTGCACCTTATAGTACCATCGATGAATTGCAATCATGTTATTTCATATTTTATTTTTACATCAATTCCGAAGAAGATTCTATTTACTTATACACGATAAGATTAATAGAAAACTAGCTTCATATGCGTGCTCACTAGTGTATTTAAAAGTCAAAACAAAATAAATATTTATACTAAACTTTTATATTTATATATAACTCATTTTTATACATCATTCATAATTAATATAATTTTGATAATTTTTTATGATAATCAATCAAATGACAATGCTGCTAAATAGTAATACCGGTGTTATTTATGTTATAATTGTATCTATATGGTTGAGAAATATGCATGCACCATGCTGGATTTAAACCCAGTTTATAATAAGAGTTACATTGGTTTTTAGCATTTTATATGGTGTGCCTATACAAAGATATTTAAACAAAATATCTATCAATGTGAGAAAATAATAAAGCAACAACAACATAGGCCTTATTGGATTAATTTGTTATACGCTTATCCTTATATGCATTCTTAAATACTCTTGCAGATATCTCAAAGGTGTATTTGTCATAAATATCTAGTAGTTTCTAGTTCTGGAGTACAGAAAATCATTACAAAGAGGTTGACGTGTAAACTTACTTTGGCAAAATGAGTTTATTTTTTTCGGTATTTACTAGGCCCTTGGATGCAATAACAATTGACTAATCATGTGGTATTAATATAATTTTACATAATTAGTAAGTGGACCGGGATCTCCATCTCGTGGTCCTAGGATAGTCGGTTCTGTTAGCACGGTCTATCACTAATTTATATTGGTTATCAACTGACGGGCTTCAAACCTAGGGTTTTCAGCGAAGGGGGTCTGGGGATCGAGAGTGATACACACACGGTGTGTGCGTGTGTGTGTGTGTGTGTGTGTGTTGATGTTTGCGTGAGAGAGAGGGGGGAGCGAGGGGAGAGAGAGAGAGAGAGTAGGTCGCGAGAGAGATAGGGAAGATTATATTTGGGAGGCTGGGTGGGAGATAGGGAAAACTAGGAGGGACTTTTTGTACCTCAGCCACCTATGTTTTTCAGGGGTACCTCAGCCACCTATGTGGGTGTTATGGGCCGTGGGTAGGACAATGAAGAGCAAATGGTGAGCCCTTCTATGTTCCATCAATGAGCGTGCTAGCCTTGCATAAAACGAAGGCGTAATGCGGTGTCCTAGGATCAAATTATTACCAAACGGGCCGTGTTTGGTGTCTTTTCTTAGCAAGATAAGACATTAGAAATTTATTTGCTAACAAAGAAAAAAAAGGAACATATGCAGCATGTGACGCCCCCGGCTTAATCGTGCACTAATCATACACGCAAATGCACACGATCAAGCCTAAGGACTCACGGGAAGATATCACAACACAACTCTAAAACATAAATAAAGTCATACAAGCTTTATATTACAAGCCAGGGCCTCGAGGGCTCGAATACATAGCTCGATGGCATACAAGCGTCAGCGGAAGCATCAGTTATCTGAGTACAGATATGAAAGAGAAACAGAAAGGCCTTTAGGAAGGCGGGGCAAAATAAAACACTACGATCGAAAGGCGCAGGCCTCCTGCCTGGGACCCTCCGAACCTACTCCTGGTCGTCGGCAAGCTCGTAGAAGAATCCATCCTCGGGGTAGTAGTAGCGATCGTCGGCGGGGGTAGCTGTCTCAGCGACTCCGTCATCTGGTCACGACGAACTGATATGGGGGAAAAAGAAAGAAAAGCAACCGTGAGTACTCTGAAGTACTCAGCAAGCAAGGATCTACACTACATATGCAACATTATCAAAGGGAGGCTGTATATGTGGACTGGGCTGCAGAAATGCCAGAATAGAGAGAAGGCCTAGTCCTATCGAAGACTAGCATCTTCAGCGGTCTTGCAGCAGTAGAAGAGAGTAGAACAATACCATATAATGTAGCAGTAATAATATCAACCTCACCCAGAGATCCTTTCTCGACTCCCTGCGAGAAAGCAATCCCAGAGCCATACAGTCATCAACCTCGTCCTGAGATCCCTTCTCGACTCCCTGCGAGAAGCAATCCCAGAGCCATATATACAGGTCTCATCACAGGTATCCAGTTCTAAATTGTATCAATCAGGATACAACTCCGAGTGTCCTTTACCGTAGGACTGGCTATCGATAGAAGTGTTCTTCCCTGCAGGGGTGCACCAACTTACCCAACACGCTCGATTAACTTCGGCCGGACACACTTTCCTGGGTCATGCCCGGCCTCGGCCAAACGACACATCGCAACCCTACCTACAGCTCAGCAGAGAGGTCCCCGTCGGTCTATATCCTAAGCGCTCAGGGGTCATGGGCCATCGCCCTGTGCACTCCGGGTCGTTGCGAGCAGAGCGAATCACGGTACCACCCCTCAGGATGGCGCCGGCCCAGCCCGGCCGCAGTGCTGAACTGGACGTCTGACAGAGCTTTCGGCTGATGCATACGATGCAGAACGCCCATACTATGCCCACGTGATGGTTAGTGCTATCAGACCAGAGGCCTGCTCGGATCAAATATCCAAATCGTAAGTGGACTAGGGGCTTGCGGAAAACGAGCAGAGACTCACGAAAGATGTGACCCCGTCGCCCCGTCTCGAGGACTTGCGGCAAGGGCCATGAATGCCCGGCCACGCCTCGTATTCATCACTCGGGCACCATCCAGGTCAACCCGTCTCGTAAAAGACTGTCGGGAACTCAGGTCCACCTCTACTGGGCGGTACCGCCTGTCCCTTCAGTCCTGTAGTAAAAGTAACTTCCTCGGGTCCCCCTTCGGGGCCGACCCGTCTCTATCAAGGTTCAGCAGTAAAGTCACAGTAACCGTGTGTCCATAACATCAAGGAAATCCGAGGTATCACCCTCGACGGATGCCCACTCGATGTAACCGTCAAGTCGAACTTAGGAGGAATCACTCTCGATGAGTTCACACTTGATGTGTTGTACGACAGGGTCGTATCGGAAGTGGAGAAGGAGGAATCACCCTCGATGACCACGACCAAATAGCTGCTCTACAGAGTTAACATCAGGAGTGCTGACGAGGTATCACCCTCGACACTCGATAGTAACGCTGCAGTGTCGTTACAACTAAGGGGGGGTGATTGTGCGGTGTCGGGGCCTGGTCTTCAATCCCGTTGATCGGGTCTTCTGACGATCCAGCGCGGCAGTCGGGATAAGTGGGGTCACTGATAGGTCTCTACCCAGCCTAGACTAAACAGTTTAGGATATGTAGGTAATTATCAACAGCAGGTTACAATGAACAGGCTATGCATCAGAATAGGTAAAGCAGCAGCAGCAGCAGCAATTCTAATGCAAGCATGAGAAATAGAATGGGCGATATCGGGATGATCAAAGGGGGGGCTTGCCTGGTTGCTCGGCGGCAAGGGCAAGGTCGTCAGTACTGGAACCAATCACCGGAGCTGCGTCGGCACCGGGCTCTATCGAGAGAGAAGAGGGGGAGGAAACAGTATAAATATTAAGCAAGCAAGTGCTACACAAAGTATGACATGACAATACGCAGTGCCGGGTGTGTCCTAACGTACGGTTGCACGTCACTGAGGAAGGAGGGATCCATCCGGGAATGTTTTCCCGGTTCCGGACATTTGTTAGACAGATGACCGGAGGGGAACGGTTGCATGTTTTGATAGTTAGAGACATGTGGCGGACGAACGGATCGCGTATTCGGATTCGTCTCGTCGTTCTGAACAACTTTCATGTAGAAAGTATTTTCATCGGAGTTACGGTTTAAAAGATATGATTTTCTAAAGTTTTTATTCATTTTCTGAATTTATTTTTATTATTTAATTTCGAATTATCCAGAACAGTAACTGATGACATCAGCATGACATCATGCTGATGTCAGCAGTCATTAGGGTTAAGTTAATTAATTACTGATTAATTAAACTAACTAATTAATTAGACTAATTAAGCAGGATTAATTAAATTAACTATCTAATTATTTATTTTAATTATTTTGTTTATTATTATTTATTTTCATTTCTTTTTTTTTAAACGTTTTAAGGGCGTGGGGCCCTCTGGTCAGTGGCACAGAGGCCAGCGGACATGTCCGCTGCGCACTCCTTGGGGAGGGGCGGACAAGTCCGGGCCACCGCGGGCACGGGCGCGAGGGCGGGGCGCCGGCCGATGTGGCGGCAAGGCCACGGCCACGGCGTGGCTGGCCGGCCGGAGCCGCAGCAGCAGGTAGAGGGGGGAGGCGAGCGTGGGTGTGGGCGCGGTGGCGCGCGGGACGACAGGGTGGTGCGCCGCGGGGCCGGTGGGGCGAAGGCGAGGCGCGCGGCGGCGCGCGCGAGCTGAAACGGTGGCGGTGGTGGCGGGGTCGCGTGGGCGAGCGCGTGCATGCGCGCACGGCGCGGGCGTGGCCAGGGGAAGGCGAGCGCGCGTGGTGAGCGCGGCGGCGGGGTGCGGGCACGGCGGAGCAGCCGCAGCTGCAGTGCGCGGCGAGGGGAGGTGGGAGCGCGGGCGTGCGCTAGCGCGAGCGGCCACTGGCCGGGACGAGCGACGGGGAAGGGGAAAAGGGACGAGAGTGAGGGGGAAACGGGGTTAGGGTTTGGTGCGGGCGAGGCCATATAGGCCAGGGCGAGCGCGGGCAGGCCAGCTGGGCCGGCCGGCTGGGCCGGCCGGCTGGGCCGGTTGGCCCATTTGGCCGGGGTTTTCTATTTTTTTAATTTTCTGTTTTGTTTTATTTTCTTTTATTATTTCTGTTTTGCAAAAAGTGTGGCCCCCATTAGAGTTTTGTAAAATATGAGACCTAGCCCATAATTCACAGTGCATTGTATGCCACTGCAATAAAATAGCTTGGTGTCCATATCTTTTTGGTTTGGATTTTATTTAATTGAAAAGGGGTTGAATAGTGCTATGTTGCTGCTGTTTCTTGTTGTTCGAGCCACTTAAATATTTTAGTTAACACTGCTGCTAATTTTATATTAGCCTCTGGATTATTTGCAACATGATGTACATTTTTGTTTCTGGATCTGAACAACTTTTAAATTTCACTTTCATTTAAATGTTGAATTTGACTTAGGAGTTGAAATGCATTATGGTGCAAATGATGATCATGCACTGTTAAACATGATGACATGGCGTAATCAAAAGGGTGATTACTGTAGTTAACCACTGGGGGTGTTACAAATCTCCTCTACTAACAAGAATTCTCGTCCCGAGAATTAAGAAGTAGAAAGAAAAAGTTTGGGGCATTCCGCACGAAGATTATCCTCGCGTTCCCAAGTGGCTTCATCTTCAGTATGATTTGACCACTGCACTTTGAGGAACTTGGTAACCTTCTGACGGGTCCGACGTTCAGCTTCATCGAGGATGCGGATCGGATGCTCCTTATAAGAAAGATCATCTTGGAATTCAAGCATCTCGTGATCCACAGATCGGTGCGGAGATTCCTTGAAGCATTTACGAAGTTGCGACACATGGAAGACGTCGTGGATATGAGAGAATTGCGGCGGCAATTCCAATTTATACGCCACTTGACCACGTCTAGCAACAACGCGGAAAGGACCAATGTAGCGTGGAGCTAGCTTGCCCTTGATTCCAAAACGGTGAGTGCCCTTCATAGGAGTGACACGTAGATAAGCTCGATCACCAGGTTGATAAGTCAAACCCCATCGTTTGCGATCATAGTTGCTCTTCTGGCGGTCCTGGGCCGCCTTAAGATTTTCTCGGGCAATACGGACTTGTTCTTCGGCGTGTTGAATAATATCCGGACCCACGAGCGGTCGTTCCCCAGTTTCTGACCAATTCAGAGGGGTTCGACACTTGCGTCCACAGAGAACTTCAAAGGGGGCCATTTTCAAGCTGGCTTGATAGCTGTTGTTATAGGAGAACTCGGCATATGGAAGAGATTCTTCCCACTTCTTGCCAAATGAAATAACACAAGCCCGAAGCATGTCTTCAAGCACTTGATTGACTCGTTCAACTTGGCCTTGGGATTGGGGGTGATAAGCTGAACTCCAGGTAATATGAGTTCCCATAGCTGTTTGGAAACTTTCCCAGAATTTTGAGGTGAAAAGACCGCCACGGTCCGAACTGATCTCCTTCGGAATACCGTGGAGTGATACAATTCTGGAGATATACAACTCTGCTAACTGACTAGCAGTGATCGTCTCCTTGACAAGAAGAAAGTGTGCAACTTTAGAGAGTTGGTCGACGACGACAAGAATAGCATCGTGACCCTTCTGTGACCTGGGAAGTCCTGTAATGAAATCCATCTGAACCTTATCCCATTTCCATAGAGGAATAGGCAACGGTTGCAGAATTCCAGCAGGCTTCTGATGTTCTGCTTTAACGCGACGACACACATCACATTCAGCAACATAACGAGCAATGTCCTGCTTCATTCTAGACCACCAGTACCTTTGACGGAGATCACGATACATTTTGGTGCTACCCGGATGAATAGACAACGGGGTATCATGTGCCTCCTTCATGACTTTGTCAGTCATAAGCTCAAAGCGAGGTACTACAATGCGGCCTCTGAAGTACAAGGTTCCATCTTCAGACAGCGAGAAATCCCTGTACTTTTCAAGGTGAAGATCTTTCTTCATCAAATCAACTTCAGCATCTTTAGCTTGCGCATTCTTAACAGCTTTCTCAAGGTCTGGTTCAACAACCAAGGTTTTTAGGTATCCTTGGGGAACTATCTCGAGATTTAGCTTTCGAAGCTCTTCATACAGAAGTGGTTGCTGTAGCTGAACCTCAAGTTCAGAGCAGTAAGATTTACGGCTCAATGCATCAGCCATTACGTTAGCCTTGCCAGGGGTATAAGAAATACCCAAGTCATAGTCCGCAATGGTCTCCATCCATCTTTGCTGACGGAGGTTCAGAGATGGCTGAGTGAACAAGTACTTCAAACTTTTATGATCCGTGTAGATCTCGCAACGATTACCGAGGAGGTAACGTCGCCACAACTGCAGTGCATAGATCACAGCAGCTAGTTCTAGATCATGTACTGGATAATTCTCTTCATGTGGGCGCAACTGACGAGAGCCATAAGCAATCACTTTACGCTCTTGCATTAGGACACAGCCTAATCCTTCACGGGATGCGTCACAATAGATCACAAAGTCTTTGCGGGTATCTGGAGGAGATAGTACTGGGGCAGATGTTAGCTTGTCTTTGAGTGTTTGAAAACTTTCCTGACATTTTTCTGCCCATTCAAACTTAACGCCCTTGTGAAGCAGATCAGTCAAAGGCTTAGCAATCTTTGAGAAATTCTCGACAAAACGACGGCAATAGCTTGCGAGGCCGAGAAAACTTCTCACTTGCTTGACGTTCTTCGGAGGAGTCCAGTCCAGAATAGCCTGAACTCGTTCTGGGTTAACGGCAATGCCATCCTTGGAAATCACATGGCCGAGGTATGTCACTTCAGACAACCAGAATTCACATTTTGAATACTTGGCATACAACTGGTGTTCTCGGAGCCTTTCCAGTACAAGTCGGAGGTGTTCAGCATGTTCTTCTTTATTCTTTGAATAGACCAGAATATCATCTAGATATACCACGACGAATTTGTCGAGATAATCCATGAAGATATAATTCATCAATCGGGAGAATGTGGCTGGAGCATTTGTTAAGCCAAATGACATTACAGTGTACTCATAAGAACCATAGCGAGTAACGAATGCTGTCTTGGGAATATCCTCTTCACGAACACGGATCTGGTGGTATCCCAATCTCAAATCAAGCTTAGAGAATACTGAGGAACCAGTAAGTTGATCATATAAATCGTTGATTCTGGGAAGCGGATACTTGTTCTGAATTGTTGCTTGGTTGATTGGTCGATAATCCTGAACCAATCGGTTAGTTCCATCCTTCTTCTTAACGAAGAGTGAAGGTGCTCCCCAAGCAGAGGAACTGGGGCGGATGAAACCTTTCTTAAGTGATGTGTCGATTTCTTCCTTGAGCTCGAGAAGGTGGTGCAGAGGCATCTTATAAGGACGCTTCGCAATAGGAGTAGTGCCTGGTTTCAAGTCAATGACAAACTCGACGGCTCTAGCAGGGGGTATTCCTGGGAGTTCTTCTGGAAATACATCTTGAAAATCACGAACCACTGGGACGTTCTCGATGCCGTCAAGAGGTGAAGCATTCAATGCATTCAGGACATAAATCTGAGCTTCGGCGTCCTGAACTGTACGAGCTGAGTATCTGAGTGTCTGTCCGGAAGGATGAGTGAGCTGGACTGTCTTAGCAGCGCAATCAATCAAAGCATTATGGGCTGTCAACCAGTCCATACCGAGAATGATGTCTATGTCGGAAGGTCCTAGAGCAATAAGGGAAGCAGAGAACATCAACCCTTCAATTCTGATCTGATTGTTGTGACTTATCATCTGAGTTTGCGACCTGGAACGGGGAGTGATGATTTCTAAAGGAGTGGGTAATGAGCTCATAGCTAACCCATGCAATTGTGCAAACTGCTGGGAAACAAAGGAATGTGATGCCCCGGAATCAAAGAGAACAGAAGCTGCAACTGAATTAACTGGAAGGGTACCCATCACGATTTTAGGGGACTGTCGAGTTTCTTCCATTTTGACATGAGTGACTCGACCACAATTCATAGTAGGCGGCGTGACACCATAGCTTCTGTTGCGATGGTTTCGACGGCCCTTCTTATGGCCAACAGGACGACGTGATGAATTCTGTGGCTGACCCTGAGGACAGTTGAAAGCACGGTGCCCTGGCTGTCCACACTTGCGGCATAACCCATCATTATGGGGAGGAGCTACAGCATTAGACTGTCCACCCTGAGTCGTTAGCTGGCTTGGGGGCGGAGGCAGACGAGGCGCCACATATGACGGCCTTGGTGTAGGGGCAGGTCGGTGATGAACATTGTGTGGGATCCAGACTCGACGTTTTTGAACAGGCTGACCCGAGGATGAGCCAGCTTCATGAGTGCGCTTGAGCGACTCCTGGCATTCAGTCAGAGCTGTTTCAATTTGGAAAGATTTGCTGACAAGCGTTGCGAAGTCTGTGCAATCAAGGACGGCAAGTGCGAGTTTTATGTCAGTACGGAGTCCTTCACGGAATTTCTCCTGCTTGCGGGCGTCAGTGCAGACGTCATCTTCAGCATAGCGGGACAATTCAAGAAACTTCCTCTGATATTCATCCACAGTCATTTTGCCCTGTGAGAGTTTGCGGAACTCCTGTTTCTTCTGGTCCATCAGACCTTGAGGAATGTACCGTGCACGAAAAGCTGACAGAAATTCCTGCCAAGTGGTTACTGTCTCTGCAGGCAACATGCTCTTGTGGCTTTCCCACCATTAAGCAGCTGATCCCCTCAGGTGATACGTCGCATAGGTGACGTAACTGTCAGGGGTAACATTGGCCGACTTCAACTGAAAGGCAATGTCACGGAGCCAATCATCAGCATCCATAGGATTGGTGGAGTTGCTGAAAACGGATGGATTGAGGCGCACAAATTCTGGCAGAGTTATTGGAGCAGACTGTTGCTGAGCATTCTGAGTTGGGAACTGAGCCAATACTCTGGTCATAAACTGACGGTTGAGTTCAAACTGCTGACGGTTGAGTTCAAACTGCTGCATCATTGCGGCAATATAGGGTGGAGGTGGTGGATCGTCAGCCATCCTGCCAAATCAACAGGGGCAGTTTAGCAAGTAAAGCTGCAGGTGTATGGAATTATTCATGAAGTAACACGCACGACAGAAGGAAGTGCAATAGATACTTCATCATAGTCACACCAGACATTCAAATCCACACATAGTCTCGGTTACAAACCGGCATTACGACAGCTGAAAGGAGAAGGCTAGACAACTAGGCGGCACGCAGGCACGCGGTAAGGAAGTACACAACGAGACATAGCAAAGGCTACATCAACGTCGGAGAAAACTGATGGAGCGAGGAATCTGCAAGTGACAACACAGGGTGCCCTCGATAAAAGGATCCTGTAAGCAGAACCTGGCCCACAATGTTGAAGCAAGGGGGGAATATTTTTCAGAACTCCGGGTGGATGTGAGCACGAGAACCTAATGTTGGAGTTAGTAAAAAAAAATTAACCCGAATAGAAGAGAGATCAGAGTCCCAGAGTAAGGATCGAGGAGTAAAAGATCCTAATACCACCCAATTGGCGACGTGGGCCCGTAAGCCACACAGCCAAGTTAGTAAAATAGTTTTCCGGTTTCTAGACTCAACTTCGGCCAAGGAGTTGGAAAGGGGGTTCCTACAGGCAGACTGCTCTGATACCAACTTGTGACGCCCCCGGCTTAATCGTGCACTAATCATACACGCAAATGCACACGATCAAGCCTAAGGACTCACGGGAAGATATCACAACACAACTCTAAAACATAAATAAAGTCATACAAGCTTTATATTACAAGCCAGGGCCTCGAGGGCTCGAATACATAGCTCGATGGCATACAAGCGTCAGCGGAAGCATCAGTTATCTGAGTACAGATACGAAAGAGAAACAGAAAGGCCTTTAGGAAGGCGGGGCAAAATAAAACACTACGATCGAAAGGCGCAGGCCTCCTGCCTGGGACCCTCCGAACCTACTCCTGGTCGTCGGCAAGCTCGTAGAAGAATCCATCCTCGGGGTAGTAGTAGCGATCGTCGGCGGGGGTAGCTGTCTCAGCGACTCCGTCATCTGGTCACGACGAACTGATATGGGGGAAAAAGAAAGAAAAGCAACCGTGAGTACTCTGAAGTACTCAGCAAGCAAGGATCTACACTACATATGCAACATTATCAAAGGGAGGCTGTATATGTGGACTGGGCTGCAGAAATGCCAGAATAGAGAGAAGGCCTAGTCCTATCGAAGACTAGCATCTTCAGCGGTCTTGCAGCAGTAGAAGAGAGTAGAACAATACCATATAATGTAGCAGTAATAATATCAACCCCACCCAGAGATCCTTTCTCGACTCCCTGCGAGAAAGCAATCCCAGAGCCATAAAGTCATCAAACCTCGTCCTGAGATCCTTTCTCGACTCCCTATGAGAAAGCGATCCCAGAGCCAATACAGTCATCAACCTGTTAACATCTCAAGGGTGCAGTTCTAGTTGTATCGATCGGGATACAACTCCGAGTGTCCTTTACCGTAGGACCGGCTATCGATAGAAGTGTTCTTCCCTGCAGGGGTGCACCAACTTACCCAACACGCTCGATTAACTTCGGCCGGACACACTTTCCTGGGTCATGCCCGGCCTCGGCCAAACGACACATCGCAACCCTACCTACAGCTCAGCAGAGAGGTCCCCGTCGGTCTATATCCTAAGCGCTCAGGGGTCATGGGCCATCGCCCTGTGCACTCCGGGTCGTTGCGAGCAGAGCGAATCACGGTACCACCCCTCAGGATGGCGCCGGCCCAGCCCGGCCGCAGTGCTGAACTGGACGTCTGACAGAGCTTTCGGCTGATGCATACGATGCAGAACGCCCATACTATGCCCACGTGATGGTTAGTGCTATCTGACCAGAGGCCTGCTCGGATCAAATATCCAAATCGTAAGTGGACTAGGGGCTTGCGGAAAACGAGCAGAGACTCACAAAAGATGTGACCCCGTCGCCCCGTCTCGAGGACTTGCGGCAAGGGCCATGAATGCCCGGCCACGCCTCGTATTCATCACTCGGGCACCATCCAGGTCAACCCGTCTCGTAAAAGACTGTCGGGAACTCAGGTCCACCTCTACTGGGCGGTACCGCCTGTCCCTTCAGTCCTGTAGTAAAAGTAACTTCCTCGGGTCCCCCTTCGGGGCCGACCCGTCTCTATCAAGGTTCAGCAGTAAAGTCACAGTAACCGTGTGTCCATAACATCAAGGAAATCCGAGGTATCACCCTCGACGGATGCCCACTCGATGTAACCGTCAAGTCGAACTTAGGAGGAATCACCCTCGATGAGTTCACACTTGATGTGTTGTACGACAGGGTCGTATCGGAAGTGGAGAAGGAGGAATCACCCTCCATGACCACGACCAAATAGCTGCTCTACAGAGTTAACATCAGGAGTGCTGACGAGGTATCACCCTCGACACTCGATAGTAACGCTGCAGTGTCGTTACAACTAAGGGGGGGTGATGTGCGGTGTCGGGGCCTGGTCTTCAATCCCGTTGATCGGGTCTTCTGACGATCCAGCGCGGCAGTCGGGATAAGTGGGGTCACTGATAGGTCTCTACCCAGCCTAGACTAAACAGTTTAGGATATGTAGGTAATTATCAACAGCAGGTTACAATGAACAGGCTATGCATTAGAATAGGTAAAGCAGCAGCAGCAGCAGCAATTCTAATGCAAGCATGAGAAATAGAATGGGCGATATCGGGATGATCAAAGGGGGGGCTTGCCTGGTTGCTCGGCGGCAAGGGCAAGGTCGTCAGTACTGGAACCAATCACCGGAGCTGCGTCGGCACCGGGCTCTATCGAGAGAGAAGAGGGGGAGGAAACAGTATAAATATTAAGCAAGCAAGTGCTACACAAAGTATGACATGACAATACGCAGTGCCGGGTGTGTCCTAACGTACGGTTGCACGTCACTGAGGAAGGAGGGATCCATCCGGGAATGTTTTCCCGGTTCCGGACATTTGTTAGACAGATGACCGGAGGGGAACGGTTGCATGTTTTGATAGTTAGAGACATGTGGCGGACGAACGGATCGCGTATTCGGATTTGTCTCGTCGTTCTGAACAACTTTCATGTAGAAAGTATTTTCATCGGAGTTACGGTTTAAAAGATATGATTTTCTAAAGTTTTTATTCATTTTCTGAATTTATTTTTATTATTTAATTTCGAATTATCCAGAACAGTAACTGATGACATCAGCATGACATCATGCTGATGTCAGCAGTCATTAGGGTTAAGTTAATTAATTACTGATTAATTAAACTAACTAATTAATTAGACTAATTAAGCAGGATTAATTAAATTAATTATCTAATTATTTATTTTAATTATTTTGTTTATTATTATTTATTTTCATTTTTCATTTCTTTTTTTTAAACGTTTTAAGGGCGTGGGGCCCTCTGGTCAGTGGCACAGAGGCCAGCGGACATGTCCGCTGCGCACTCCTTGGGGAGGGGCGGACAAGTCCGGGCCACCGCGGGCACGGGCGCGAGGGCGGGGCGCCGGCCGATGCGGCGGCAAGGCCACGGCCACGGCGTGGCTGGCCGGCCGGAGCCGCAGCAGCAGGTAGAGGGGGGAGGCGAGCGTGGGTGTGGGCGCGGTGGCGCGCGGGACGACAGGGTGGTGCGCCGCGGGGCCGGTGGGGCGAAGGCGAGGCGCGCGGCGGCGCGCGCGAGCTGAAACGGTGGCGGTGGTGGCGGGGTCGCGTGGGCGAGCGCGTGCATGCGCGCACGGCGCGGGCGTGGCCAGGGGAAGGCGAGCGCGCGTGGTGAGCGCGGCGGCGGGGTGCGGGCACGGCGGAGCAGCCGCAGCTGCAGTGCGCGGCGAGGGGAGGTGGGAGCGCGGGCGTGCGCTAGCGCGAGCGGCCACTGGCCGGGACGAGCGACGGGGAAGGGGAAAAGGGACGAGAGTGAGGGGGAAACGGGGATAGGGTTTGGTGCGGGCGAGGCCATATAGGCCAGGGCGAGCGCGGGCGGGCCAGCTGGGCCGGCCGGCTGGGCCGGTTGGCCCAGTTGGCCGGGGTTTTCTATTTTTTTAATTTTCTGTTTTGTTTTATTTTCTTTTATTATTTCTGTTTTGCAAAAAGTGTGGCCCCCATTAGAATTTTGTAAAATATGAGACCTAGCCCATAATTCACAGTGCATTGTATGCCACTGCAATAAAATAGCTTGGTGTCCATATCTTTTTGGTTTGGATTTTATTTAATTGAAAAGGGGTTGAATAGTGCTATGTTGCTGCTGTTTCTTGTTGTTCGAGCCACTTAAGTATTTTAGTTAACACTGCTGCTAATTTTATATTAGCGTCTGGATTATTTGCAACATGATGTACATTTTTGTTTCTGGATCTGAACAACTTTTAAATTTCACTTTCATTTAAATGTTGAATTTGACTTAGGAGTTGAAATGCATTATGGTGCAAATGATGATCATGCACTGTTAAACATGATGACATGGCATAATCAAAAGGGTGATTACTGTAGTTAACCACTAGGGGTGTTACACAGCACAACTTCTATTTCTACCATAAACTGTTTGCTTCATGAAGTACCATACTTAGAACTCCGAAAGAATAATAGGCTTCAGTCAATAATTTGAAAAAAAATCGTAAGCACAAGGGAAACAACTTTTGCAAAGGCATGTGCTATCGTAATGGCACACTATAACCTTGGACACCTAAATATGGTTGGACCCGCTTGTCCCAATGGGCCGGTGATGGTTGGCTTTCCTAGCCCAATTTTCATATGAAGCTGACCCAGAAGACCCATCAGCCTTGAAATTTTGGGTCGGACCAGTTCCCCAATGGGTAATGTTGACCCATTCCCATTATGGAAAGAGGTATTGTAAGGGAGATTTCTCCAAAAAAAAGGTGTTGTAAGGGAGAGTATCCTATGATACTGTGTTATTGGTGTTGCCATGAAACAACTTACGATAGCACCACTAAAAAGCTTTTATCATTAAAAAGAACTAAGTACATCGAAACGACACACATCTATGATCTCATAAAGTTTCAAATATAAATTCAAAACATAGTTTAAGATATAACAAGGACATATCGTGTCATGAATAGTACATGAAAACACTAAGAGGTTTTCAAAAGCTTTGAAATAAATTGTGTATGTAGAAATAACATGTACCTAGTATCACTAGCTCCGCCACCATCCGCCGGCGAGCACCACTAGCTCCGCCACCATCCGCTCTGCCCCACACCTCGCCTCCGACCATGCTCTGGCCTCCTTGCCCAAGTCTGGTGCTGCCGGACCTCTTCGCCCCCCCGATTCTCTGCTTCATCCGTCGCCCTCGTCAGTGGCGAACCTATGACCCCACAGCTTTTCTGGAAAAACAGCCGCAAAACACTGTAGTGTCACTGTTCATCATCAAGGCACCTCCTCCTCACCTCGGCCCTGAGGCCTGAGCCACGGGCTCCATCCAGGGTGCCGCCTCCTGCAGCCGCAGGCCATCACGCCGGTGACCACCTTGCACCAGCGCCGCGACTTCCTCTTCCCTTCGGCCCCTGCCGATGCCATGTCTGCCCGAGCTCCCCCGCGCCTCACCATTGCTCTGCGTGCATGCCGCCTCGCTCGCCCATGCCTGCATAGCTGCTGCTGTTGCTTCGGTCTTGGCCGTTCCCACGAGCAGTCACTCCACTTGCACCGTAGCAAACCCCACCTCCTGCTCGCCTTTGACCTGACCCAAACGTGGGTTATCTTCCCCTGGCACCCGAACAACAACACCGAGAAGACCAGGACCTGAGACCCGTGCATCTCCGTTGCCTCGTACCCGTGGAATCGCCAAGACCCTCAAGATCGACTACACGGACGTCAAGTATCTCGACGACCGTTGGAGACCGAGACCGCCAAGCACCCCTTCGGTTCATCAAGAACGGCAAGACCGACCCTCCAAGTTTGACTACGTTGCCGTGTACGACTACCGTCGCCGAAGACCCCGAGGAACGCAAGCGTCAAGTTCGACTACCTTCCTGTGTACCACTGCTTCCACGACGACGACTACGAACGTGTACCTCTACTTCCAACTACCGTTGCTATGGAACTGACAAGATCGTCAAGTGTACAACTACCGTCACCGTGTACCACTACTTCCTCTGCATCGCGCCGAATTTGATCCGCCCCAAATGCTCACTTGGAAGGTATAACCGCCGAGGCGATGACCCATGGACGAATGCATTGTGTGTATGAGATGCACCTCATGTTTGCACCGTGTCCGAATTGCTACTTGCACGTTCCTCGATTGCCATGCCACCGACACGTGGGAACCCGATACCCGGGATCACCCCACCATCTATTGCATGTTCCGCACATCCGCACGCTTGTTCCTCCTTTTCACCAATATCTCAACGAGTTGCCGGATATCCGGAATGGTGCCGTGACACCATTTTCATTATCGCCGCCGTGGCACCCATTTCTTTTCGCCATGGCGACAAATGCTCCATATCATATTTTATGCCAATATTTTCATAAATTCGCATCTACCACGAATATGTCATCCTCATGCATGTTAACCACAATTAAATTATTGTTTGCATTTCATTTACATAAATGCCATGCAAAAATGGTTTATTTCATAACTAAATCACCGTAGCTCCGAATTAAATAAACTGTATATGAGAATGGTCTAGAAAAATGTGTAGATTAACATTTGCACTTACTTTTCATGTTTAACAACATTAGAATTATGTTTTAGACAGAACAGTACCAAATTCAAAAATTACATATGGGGAGTTTTCGGAATTGTTTTGTGTTGTTTCCGGCCTCATTTAAATTGCCTACATAGGTAGTTTAATTATGCTTCATCTCTTGTCATGATAACCAACATTTAATATTGATGAGTAGCTAGAACGGGAGTGAACTAAATAATTATTTGTGAAGTTTCATCAATATGCAACCCGTTGCATATTGAGCTTCACTTAATATGTAGCATTTGATTGTGCATTTTGCCTTGTCATGCCTCATTAACACGGACATCCATCATACTTGGTTGTGCATCATGACATGATTAAGCTTGATTGTTTATCATGTTGTTTGCTTCTTTCCGGTTGTGCTTCTTCTTGTTAGTTCCTGTTTCGGAGTGAGGATTCGTTCGACTATGATTGGTTCGTCTTCTTCATGGACTCGATCTTCTTTCGAGCGGGATTTCAGGCAAGATGACCATGACCTTGGATATGTCTACTATCTTTGCTTGCTAGTTGTCTCAATACTATCACTATGTCGCATTCCTACCACATATATGTCAGCCTCCCATATGCCATGAAACAGCCTCTAACCACCCTTACCCAGCAAACCGTTGTTTGGCTATGTTACCGTTTTGCTCAGCCTCTTTCTTATAGCGTTGCTAGTTGCAGGTGCAGTTGCAAGTTGTTCCATGTTGCGACATGAATATCATGGGATATCACAATATCTTTATTTAATTAATGCATCTATATACTTGGTGTTGGGTGGAAGGCTTGGCCTTTTGCTTATTGATTTGTTCCACTCATACCGCCTTAGTTTCCGTAATGCTGGTGTTATGATCCATCTTTTATCGTTCCTAACACGATTAGGGGAATGGGACCCTCTTGATAGTTCGCTTGGAATAACCGCTTTCAGCAAGGCCCAACTTTGGTTTTACCATTTGCCTAATAACAACTAAAACTTGCATATGGACTTTCCGGACCTCGTGGATAATTAATCAACAACCCCGCGCCAGTGCTCCACATGAGTGTGGGTCCAACCTAGACGATGTCCGGCGCTCCCTGGGAAACAAGGGTATTCGCTAACCCGACGTCTTGCCCATCCGGTGTGCCCTGAGAACGAGATACGTGCGACTCCTATCAGAATTGTCGGTACACTGGGAGGTCTTGCTGGACTTGTGTTACCATTGTTGAAATGTCTTGTGCACCGGAATTCTAAGGATACTTCGGGCTGACTCGAGGTTGATCGGGTTTTCTTGAGGTTGAGGTATTTCCACCGCAGCTTGTGTTGGCTTATGATGGGCCAGGTTGGAACACCCCTGCAGGGTTAAATCTTACGCGAAGCCATGCCCGTGGTTATGTGGCAAGTGGATATTTTAACCTCCGGTTGTAGATAAGTTGACACTAAATCCTAATTAAAATACACCAACCGTGTGCGTAACCGTGACCGTCTCTTTTTGAGAAAGTTCGAGAAAAGAACACGGTGGGGTTATGTTTGACTCGTTAGTAGGTGTTCAGGATCACTTAGTGATCATTTGTAGTTTGTGACCATCATGCGTAGATGCTCTTCTTATTCTTGTACTCGTAAGTTAGCCAGCATACAATGCTTAATGCTTGCTGCAACCTCACCACCTTACTCCTTCCATACCCATTAAGCTTTGCTAGTCTTGATACCCATGGCTATGGGATTGCTGAATCCTCGTGGCTCACAGATTACTACAACAACAGATGCAGGTACAGGTAATGCGATGACATGATGTGAGAGCGATGTTCGTTTGCTTTTGGAGTTCTTCTTCTGCTTCTTCTTCTTCGTCGATCTTGGGATAGGTTCCTGGTCGGCATCCTAGGCTAGCAGGGTGGATGTCGTTCTAGTTTTTCGTTTGATTTCATCCGTAGTCAGATGCTGTTCTTCTATATGATGTTTGTTGTGTATTGATGTATTCATGTAATGATTGTAAGTATTTATATATATCCCCATCTATTATGTATGTGGTACAATGTAATGATATCCACCTTGCAAGCGTCTTCAATATGCGTTTCTACTCTTGGTGGGGCCTCCGAATCCCTCGAGAATAGGATCGCATATTGGACGTGACAGGGACGGAGAGAGTATTACGTAATATTAATGACAGATGTTCACAACCAAACTACACGGTTACTGTCATTGGAGCACCCTTTAGCACAGAGTCCACAAAACTCTTGGAAAAACAAACAACGTCAATGGATCATTTAACCGGGTCATGCGGCCAACCTCTCACCGCCAGGTGGTCGGCCGTGAGGATCCTGTTGTGGATGACTAGCCGAGAGAGAAGTCTGCGCTTCGGCTCTGCATGGGCTTGCAAATCTTGTCAGTATAGAATCTTGGATGAGAGCCAATGAATTGCAACGTGTAGGCGGAGCTAGCCCCATATTCCCTACTGGCTTGCCAGTTTCAGGAATTGAAAGAAGACGACAATGGCATACACAGCATAAGCTACGGTAGTCTGACCGGCTAGTGTCGCTCCTCTTGTGAGTAGTGTAGCGCCCTACCCTACTACACCGGCACGTACGGCAGGGATTAATTGAAGAGGTTACTCATTAATTAATGGTTGCCATGCGGCATGACACAAACCCTAGGTGGTGGACTTGGTCCATCACGAGTAATGAAGCAGGGAGATCTTCGTCGATCGATCTGGCTCCGCCCCCGTTTCCCTGGTGCCCTTTCATCCTGCCTACATACTGCTCGATCCCTTTTTCATCGGCGAATACCACTAACTCCCACGCGACGAACGCCAGAGTCTGCCTTTGCTTTGTCTTTTTCTTTTTGCGAAGATTGCTCGGTCAGGTTGTAGATTTCAGAGCGAGAGCTCACACCTCGCTAGCCTTCTAGGGCCTTCTTTGGTTCTTTGGTTCATATGATAGGATTATCATAGAAATATAAAACTTGTAGGAAATAAAATAACATGGTATTTCAATTTCTATGACAGAATAGGAAAAGAGATAATTTGATTCACATCATAGAAATTTTTCCTTCGAGTCTCGGCAAATGTTTATTTTCCTTTGAAATATGAAGGATAGAAATCAATCCTATGTAGGAATTGGAATCTTTTCCTATGAACCAAAGGGCTTCAAAGGAAAATTTCCTATAGAATTCCTATGAAATTCCTCCAAACCAAAGGAAGCCTAGTTTCTCAGCTAAAGTATCTGGAATGAATTAATCAGTAGCAAGTATCTGTCAAAACAAAAACAACAAGTAACTGCCAGAAGAAAATAACCTATCAGGGCCGCGGTAGCGATTGCTGTCGCGGGAGGAGCAGGGCATCAGGGTCAGGGGTGAGACAGAGAGCGAGGACATCCATTTTTTCTAGTCCCCCAAGCCGTAGTCATAGTCAACAGTGCCTGCTGAGGTGGCATTGCCCAGTCAGCATTAGTTGTGGTCAAAACCGTTTGACTTGGCCCAAACCGAGTCCAGGATTGTTTTTTAGACCTCAAGGTTAGGTGAAGGTGTATTTCAACCGGTTTTGGAGTTGAGAGTTTTAAATTATACCGTGTGGTTAGTGCAAGGTTTAAATGTGAATTTTTCAGTATTATGAAACCAAGCATCCATAAATACAATCTTTTGATAACCCATGATTCTAATTTTTTTTGTCTCAATCATGTAGGCTAGGGTAAGTGGTGCTCCACATGGAAATGACAGGTTCTGCTGACCGACATTATGCCAGAAGCCGCATACTAGCAGAATCAATCAGGCAAATGTGGGCCCATTGCAAGTCGTGGGCTGACCTCGGAAGCCGGATCTAGGCGTCGGCCGGGGAGGACGATGGAAAGAGGGTAGCACGCGTGTGGTTTTCCTCAAGTTAGGAGGGTGGTTTCAAGAACACCATCATGACTAATTAATTTGCGATTGTCAAACATAAAAAATGATTTCATTTGTGTCCTTGATATGTTTCACTGAGAAATGTTGCCGCTTGGTTTTTGAAACATATATAACGGTCTTACAGGAAAAAAAAACATATATAACCGAGCAAGCATGAGTCACCATTTTTGGTAAAAAAAGATTAACAAGTAGCTGAGCGGTGAGCCGATCTCCCACACTTGCAAGGATTGTCACCTCTCTCGGGCTGGCTCGTTGGACGCCGCAGCCTTAATTGCATATGTCAGATGGTGATCGCTATCCACTGATCATCAGATGGACTTGGACGATGGCGAACTGTTGTAGGCCTGGAGCTTGAGCTTGCCACCGTACTCCTCGGGTAGCTGGGACTCATCGATGGCGTCGCGGAGCGTGGCGTCGAGGTCCTTATCAGCGACGAACACGAACTTTTTCTTGGTCTTGTCGTCGATAAAGGGGTAAACCATCTTCCAGGCAGCCATGAATATGTAGGGCACGTGGATCAGGAACACGCGGCCCAGCCTCTCCGGGTAATAGCTCTGCATGATGTCCAGCCCTGCCAGGTACCCCCGGATGTCGCAGTTCGCGTACCCCCATCCCTTGAGGTCTATCACTGCCGCAAACTTCTCCTGCCCTGCCGGCAGCCTAGAACGATTCATACAAACCCATCAGTGAACCACTCGATGATTGATCAACTGCTAGCTAGCTAGTTAGCAGATTGTGAATGCATGCAAAACTGATGGATCTATGCGGGGCCAATACCTTGTGCAGATTTTGTCGAGAACATAGGCGACGTAGAGCTTGAGATCTTCGTGGTCACGCCGGACGGGGAAGTGGCGCCCACCATAGAGATACGACATGGGGCGACCAAGTCGGTCGAAACCATGGTGGCGGTCCCTTCCCTTTGCGATCTCGCCGCGCACCTCGTCGTCGGAGATGAAGCCATGGGGCTTGGTGACACGCTTCCAAGCAAGGTACCGGAGAAGCATCGCCGACGCCTTGTTGATGTTGTGGTCCCGGGCATGCAGGAACCGCCGCAGCGCGAAGTCATCCTCCTCCTGCACGCGAACGATAGCGATAGATGAACAACTGGATCATCATCCAGGTGTACGTACGTGATTCGAAGGCAGGTTCTCTATCAAGATGGAGTGCTGGATGGACTGACTCTCTGATGAATCACCGGTACGTCCTCTCCTCGCAAACACTGAACTAATTAAGCTAGCACAGCAACCCAGCAGTTCACTGAAGGGAAATAAATTAACCATGCATGCATCCAGGGTGGTTGACGAGGAATCAGGAGCCGGTTGATATATAGATGCGGTACCTTGGCAGATGGGTCCTGTGCCTCGACGACCTCCCTGAGCTCCGCCACCTTCTTCCACTCCGCTGCGTCACCGTCGCCGCCATGGCCATGTTGGCGCTCATCAGTACCGCAATCCATATTGATTCCTGCTGCGATGGTGGCGCTCGATCGATCTGCTGTGTTGGTGAGAGAGTGGCGGGAGGATGGATCAGTTCTTATAGCTGGAGAAGGCTTGGCCTTGGTCCTTGGGGTTTAAGAGGCAGAGAGAAGGGTGATCAGTTGGGCTGTGACTGTGAGTGAGTGAGGTGTCCCACTCCCATCTACTTCTTGATGGTGTATATTGATGGATTGGTTGACACTGAAATGGACTTGAACCTGCTAGGAGTAATCTCCTAGCTTCAAAGCCCATCACATCCAGGCCGGCCATGAAACTTCACTAGGACCCTGGCCGGTCCGCAAAACAAGATTAGGACTAGCTGGCCACTCAATCTATGAAAATGATTCGTGTGCTTTGGCTCCATGTTGCAGAAAGCAGAAGCGCATACGCATCAACTTATTTATTTACCACGTGAAACATGTAGAGGCCGAGGGTAATCCTCCTTTTCGAAAAAGAAACGCGACACATGTGGTAAAAAATCCATACTATTCAAAAATAATAATTTATTTACCCGCCCGTGATACTAACATCATCCTAGTGACATCTCTCTCCAGTTGCGTTAGTAACATGGGCGTACGACACTCGCTTTCTCCTTAAATTTTATAAGGAACTTGGCCACTTGGGAACTTAACAGTGAAGTGTGATGGCGGACGCAGACAGTACACCCAAAATTAAACAAAACTACACATAACTGTCCGCTTTCATTACTACTGCAGAGGCAGAGAGAGAGAGATAGAGAAGAGGCTGTGCAGAGCAGATGCATTTAGGCAGATGCTATGAGCAGTGATGTGTGTGAGCGAGTGTGGTGTTCTGTCTCCGTCCGTCGGGAGGAAGGAACCACCGAAGCGGACCGCACAACCTTATGCCGGTATTTGTCTCCTATCTTCTTCAGAGCCCGTCCAGTTAGACTTCCCAACTGATCCTACCAGTCCTACGTGCCATGTTGGAGTAACATCGATCTCACTCCAGTAGGCTTGGTGACATGGAAAACTCCGTTTGTTCGTAAGGACAAGTAGCTAGCATTCACACTAGATAGTAATTGGAGAACTTCTTTCATTTTTGTGTAAGTGTGAGACTGCCCTGGAATTGCCAACTTGATAGTGAACGGCAATGGCAGACGGAGAGAGACCGGGCGCACATACAGTTGGACTTGAGCCGCCTCACGCTGTGGTTGAGAGAAAGAAACTTGGCATCCGTTGGTCCTCACGTTCCACACGACACGACACAGTGTTAAGTAAACTGCTGGCGACTTGATGGTCCAGGCGTGTGATGAGCGAGTTATTGGACAACAGCGGCAAGATCGCGATGGTTGTATGGATCGCTCATGTTTCCCTCGTGCAGCTCGCTCGTTCTGTGACCACACCATCCCTGAGACATACAGATTTCCTCGCTTTTCTTGTGTGTGTCGTTCCTTTGCCTTCTTTGGTGAATTAGTCATACTTCTCATATTATATCGATCTTAATTTAAACTTCTTGAAGTTTGACAAAAATTCTACAAAAATAATACACACACACACACACACACACACACACACACACACCAAATATTCACAATACCAAATCAATATGTGAATGCAGTGAGTAGTTGACAATGCCAAGTAGCGCAAAAAAAAAAAAGAATTCTAAATTATGTCATGATAAATTTAGGAAAGGATGCCAAAGTGACAGATAACAGCACCCTAAGTTTATAAGTTATGGCATGAGGAAATGGATACAAACCTTAGATTCTAATGCTATAGTTATATGTTTATCTTAATTGTTTGCACTATTTGTGGATGCTTGCTAGGGCTTAGGGTATAATCATAAGTATGTGTGAGTGCATGGATTGGCAGCACATTAAGTTATTGTAAGGGATTGTGCCTAACAATAACTAGGTGATCTTCCCATCCAGAATGATTTATAGTATATATAAAAACACAAACGGTTTGTCTGTAGCACAATTAAGAATTGATCCACTTACCAGACTCTTTTTTTACTTTGGTTGTGGTTTCAATTCTTATAATGTTCAATCAATTAAACAAACAACAACCAATCTTTCCAACACTTCCAGTGATCATAGCTAATTTGCACGCACCAATTTCTTCTGCTTCTCGTTGGGTTCAACACTCTACATATCAAAAATATCTACAATTGATCCCTACACTTGTGGGTCATTGGCTTCCTACAGGAGGGATGGCATTGCAGCGTGTTTTTATTCTCTAGTTCCATCCCCGTCTGTGAAACTCAGCCAGATACGGCTTCGTCGAGTAACTACTGAAGTTTGCGCCCCCTCACCTACCTGGTCGGAGTTAGGATTATCTTATGGGCCTCTTCAATGTTGGCTTCACCAGGATGGCTATCTATCCAGCTTGCGGTCGCCGGTGTATTCTGATCCACATCTATGATTTCACGACCACTTTTTCTAAAAGCTCCTAGGTTTGAACAAGGTTACTCCACTATGGGGGCAGAGGCGACGACGGCTCATGCCAAACCACCGATCGATGCAAAAGGAAGATGGTGCTAATTTTTTAAGGACTTGCTTGCAATTTATTATTCTTGTAAGGGAGTTATTGTAAAGTTTGATTTATATAATATATGGCCTTCAACATTTGCGTAAAAAAAGGCATCCTCTTCCTAGACACATAAGATGACAATAGATCAACAAGTGGATTAGTGTCCACATGTCTGATACATGGTTGGACGTTAGATTCTTATCACTCAGTTCCAAATGAATTGAAGTTTAGGTTTGCTCCAAGTAAAAAAAAAGTTGAATTTGATCTTATTTAGCAAAAATGTCAATATTTTAGGTCTGTTCTAAACTTGTTACTTGTGCATACCTAATTATAAACTAGAAACCGCTATCCAGATATTTCTAAGACCACACGCCTTTGGGATATAATCCAACATATTTATGATACATACATAGATGTATACATCTATATGCTCAAGCGAGTCATAATTTATCTATGAACGCCTGATATTTTGTGTTTTCCCACATCTATTGGAAAATCTTTTTAAAGCACACCGCACCACAAATTAATGATTAATGTAATTCTCATTACAAGGCCTGATTTAAACCTAGCAGGTGCATGCACATTTCTCAAAGTTTAGTATTACAATTATATCACAAGTAACACTGCTATAAATATTTAACAGGATTGTCATCTAATTATTTATCATAAATAAATTACAATAAATACTTTAATTATGGCTAATATTTATAAAAAAATATTTATATAAGAATATAAAATTTTAGTACAAATAATCGATTCCAGAGGTCAACGCATTTTAATCGGGACGATCTGGATTGGTCAAAATTAAATTCAGAATAATGTTGTTTGGGTCAAAACACTAATAAAATAAAACCTAAAAAAGAGGCATCTAACTCAAGAAATACTTGTTTGAAATTGTGATTGTTAGACTTAAACACGATTTAGTAGTACACGACATGTGTACGTGGTGGTCAGGTATAATTCATAGTCCCACTGGGATTAGTGTTCCTGGTCAACTCGGTCATATATGTAGTTAGGTTAGCCTAGTATATATATGCACCAGCCCCTGTAATCTATCTATCGATTTGTGAAGTCAATAAAAATGTCAATACAAATAGTCATCCAATATCCATTTTGGCGTGCGTGTGTCTCCGGCAAAAATCAATCAACTTGATCGTGAGTTCGTGACTAGCTAGCTTGATCTACTAGTACTAGCAGTATCGTCCTACAAGAGATCGATCAAGTGAAGTTTCTGCTAGCTTTGTACGTGAGGAGTTGGAGGCTAGTTTTGGGTGGTGTGGTGCATCTTGGCGTAAAAAGACTTCGTCGCAATTGCATCAGCAGAAGCGGCTCAGTAGGTAGCCTTGGTTCGTCACAGTCGTTCATCGTCAATCGTCGTCATCGCTGAAAAGTACTCGGCGTCCCGTCTGGGCAAAAACTTTTGGTATCTAGAGTAAGGTTGCTCTTCTAGTAACAGGACGTGGTATCGGACGACGAGACGACCAACCAGCTGGCGGAGTACTCCGGTGCAGCTAAAGTAATTGTTGCTTCCGTGATATCGGAGTATCCACGATTTGACCATGAGAACTTCGTGGTGCGGGCGACCATGATGGAGTGGGCGCTCGAGGCCAACGAGCTCTGGGAAGCCATCGACCCCGGAGGCGACGAGTACCTGAAGGGTGGTGCCATGTATTGGAATGACCGCCAGGCTATCACGGGCATATGCTCGGTGACGCCGGTGGACGTGCAGCGGCATCTAATCTCGAAGACATCAATGAAGGAGGCGTGGGACACGCTCAAGACACTGCATCTAGGACACTCGTGTGTGCGCGAGGCAAATATGCAAACTTTGTTGAAAAGTTATGAGAATCTGAGGATGGGAGATATGAGACGGTGGACGCCTTCGCAGCAAGGGTTGCCACGATGGTAAACCGGATTCGCGGTCTCGGAGAGAAGTTGGAGGACATATCCGTGGTCCGGTGTTTTCTACGCGCCACTCCACTGCACTACATGCCAATTGTGTCAGCGATCGAGCAATGTGTTGATCTCAAGGCTCTCACTTTGGATGATCTGATTGGTCACTTCAAGGCGCATGATGAGCGGATGAAGTTGAGTTACGGCGATGCGAAACAGGATGAGTACCTGATGCTTACGCGCGCTCAGTGGTAGGCAATGGTTTCCAAGGAGAACGATTTCGACAAGCCGTCCAGCAACGGCAGAAAGTACCGTCCCGCAAAGGACACCGACAAACAGTCGGAGAAGCCAAAGAAGAAAAAGTTCGACAAGAGGAAGATCCGCTGCCACAACTATAGTCTGCTCGGGCATTTCAAGTCAGAGTGTAAAAATCCACCAAAGGATATGCTTGCATGCCCATGTGATGAAGATTCAACAGGAGCACGTCCGGGTGCATGCTTGTACGCAAGGGAAGATGCCATATTGGCACCTGCATCACCTCCAAAAGCACTGGAGAGGACACCATCACCTACATCCAATACAGCTACAGTCGGAGTTACACCCGTATTCGGACAAAATTCTTCGGACGATTGACCCCGTAAAGGTGAAAAGGAGTGGGCGATGGTGTCTAGTAAACGCTGAGGAACCGGCGGAATTTATGGACGCAAATAAGAAGGAGTGTTGGCATCACGCTATGGAAGAAGAGTTGGAGTCAACCCACGATAACAATGCATGGGAACTTGTGGATCTTCCCAGCAATAAAAAAGCTATGGATCTCAAATGGGTATTCCAGATCAAGAAAGATGTCGAAGGATGTGTGATGCACAAAGCAAGGCTAGTAGCCAAAGAGTACGTGCAAGAGGAAGGTGTGGATTCCGAAGAAGTGTTCGTTCCCATTGCCAGGATGGAATGGAATCGGTGAGATTACTCGTAGCTCTTGCGGCTCAAGAATCATGGAGCATACATCACATGGATGTAAAATCTGCGATTTTGAAAGGAGAGTTAGAAGGAGAAGTTTATGTGAACCAACCAACGGGATTCATCAAAGAGGGAGAAGAACACAAGGTACTGAAGCTACACAAAGTCTTGTGCGAGTTACGACAAGGCTCTCGGCATGGAACATCAAACTTGATCGGACGTTAATTTCTCTTGGATTTGAGAAATCCCCACTAGAACATGCAATGTACAAGAGAGGTGAAGGAAGGGATCATCTAGTAGTTGGCATCTATGTTGACGACCTATTGATAACTGGAGCAGATGAAGAGGTGATTGCAAAGTTCAAGCTGCAAATGAAGGAGCTCTTCAAGATGATCTAGGTCTTTTGAGTTACTACCTTGGGATTGAGGTACATCAAAAGCCGAAGGGGATCGCACTATGCTAGGAGGCATATGCAAAGAAGGTACTTGAAAGCTGTGGCATGAAAGATTGCAATCTAATTGATGCTTCAATGGAACCTCGTCTTGACCTGAGCAAGGAGATGGTAAGACTACTCGGCTACAGTGGTAGTGACAAGGAGGGAATTGTTGACGACCGTAAGAGTACCTCGCATGTGGCATATTTCCTTGGTGGAAGCGTAGTAAGCTGGCTATCATGAAAGCAGGAAGTGGTGACATCGACTTCAAGTGAAGCACAGTATCAAAGTGCGTGGCTAGGGAGGATACACGGTGATCTCATGCATGGATCGAGATCCGAAACACGTGGTGCTCAATGTTGACAGCGAGTCTACAATTTTTCTACGTGAGGATCTAGTGCGGCATGAAAGGAGCAAGCACATTGATACGATATATCATTATATAAAGGATTATGTGGAAGAAGGTAAGGCAGAGGTCAATTATATTCACACCAATGATCAGGCTGGCGGACATCCTGACCAAGGCTTTGAATTGAGAGAAGTTCCTGAAGATGCAAAGAAGGATCTGTATGCGATCTGTAATGTGACCACATTGTGTTTAGGGGGTGAATTTTAGACTTAAACACGAATTAGTAATACACGGCATGTGTACGTGGTGGTTAGGTACGATTCCTAGTCCAACTAGGATTAGTATTCCTGGCCAACTCGGTCATATACGTAGCTAGGTTAGCCTATATATATATATATATATATATATATATATATATATATATATATATATATATATATATTCCTAGTCCAACTAAGATTAGTATTCCTGGTCAACTCGGTCATATACGTAGCTAGGTTAGCCTATATATATATATATATATATGCACCAGCCCCTGTGATCTAACTATCGATTTGTGATGTCAATACAAATTATATATATGCACCGGCCCTTATAATCTAACTATCGATTTGTGAAGTCAATACAAATTAATACGGGAGTCGTTGCCATCCAATATCTATCTTCGCGTGCATGTGTCTCCGGCAAGAATCAATCAACTTGATCGTGAGTTCGTGACTAGCTAGCTTGACCTATTAGTATTAGTAGTACGTCCTACAAGAGATCGATCAAGTGAAGTTTCTGCTAACTATGTACGCAAGGAGTTGGAGGCTAGCTTTCTGTGCTGCGGTGCATCTTGGCATGAAGAGACTTCATCGCAATTGCATCGGCAGGAGCGGCTCAGTAGGTAGCATTGGTTTGTCATCGTCGTTCGTCGTCGGTTGTCGTCTTTGCCGGAAAATACTTGGCGTCGGGTCTGGGCCAGCAGTGGTTTATTTATTGATTGCAACTTATATTAGTAAGAAAACAAAATGTGAAGAGAGAGAAATATTTAGATTATACCTGACATCAGCATGTTTCGAAACATTTAGTAATGATATAAAATCCTAAAACAATGTGTAATGCTATCAGAATATTTTATATATAATTTGAATTTGTTTTCAAATTTTTAGAAGAGAGAACTAATAAGGTGGTTTTTTTTTTCTTCCCTGCATAATATATGTTTTTTGTTATCAGTAACATTAGTCATGAACGAAACTACATTATAATACAAGTGTTATTTAAAGTACACATTATATTCTCCATATATCGCCGAGAAATCAAGAATAGTGTGCTACGATCTTAATCGATTGGTGCATGTACCACAAATGTTATTATTTTTTGGATTATGTCAGTGTTATACTATAAGCAGTAATGCATGATTATTAAAATGATTAGATGCCATTGACTTCTCTTCATGCCTGTTATGTGTGGTTATTTGTAAAATAAAATAAAAGTTACGATGTATTTTCAAAAAAATAAATTTGAAAAGGAGGTTATCCCCCGGCCTCTGCATCAGAACGATGCATGCGGCCATCTTATTAATAAGCAAAAGGTTCAACATAGTCTCCAGGTCTCAAAAAGGTAAAAAGGCTCACAAAGAGCAAGAAAAACATAAAACATGATAGCCACAACCGACGGAATAAAAGTAGATAGGAAACTAAACACCTATCCTATTACATGACCGCCATCCAAACCGGTTGAAGATAGCCCGTGCTACCGTCTCCCACCGGACAGACCCAGTAACCATACGCTCCCTGGCATCCGTCGAAGTGAGTAGCGACCACATACGGATCAATGTAGTGGCCCGGAAGATAACCCGCAAGAAATGAATATGTGTTGTTCTGTTAAAAACCAAATCGTTCCTGCAGTTCCATACTGCCCATAATAAAGCACATACTCCTACACGGATATGTTTCGCCGTTTCTGACTCTACTCCATTTAGCCACGTCCCAAATAACGTGTGGATGGTAGTCGGAGGAGTAATGTTAAACGCTATGTGAACAGACCGCCATAATTTTTTTGCCATTGAGCAATCAAGAAAGAGGTGTTTGATAGATTCATCATGATCACAGAAGCTACATCTTCGAGATCCCGTCCAGTTGCGTTTAGCCAAATTGTCCTTAGTTAGAATGACTTGTTTATGTACAAACCACATAAACACTTTGATTTTTAAGGGCACTTTGACTTTCCAAATATGCATCGATCGAGGGATAGCGCTAGCATTGATAATATCCAAATACATGGATTTAACCGAAAACACTCCATTCTTGATTAGTTTCCAGTGTAACTGATCTGGCTGTTGAGAAAGGTGAACATCCATCAATCTTCTCACAAGATGGAGCCAAGCTTCCCAACGGTTTCCCGCTAAAGTCCTCCTGAATTGAATATTGAGAGGGTTGGACTGTAATACTGTTGCAACGTAAGCATCTCTACGCTGAACAATATTATAGAGAGAAGAATATTGGATAGCTAGAGGCGTCTCCCCTAGCCATGTATCCTCCCAGAATCTCGTGGTATTACCATTTCCAACGATAAATTTTGTCCTGTGGAAAAAGGCTGATTTCACTCTCATCAGTCCTTTCCAAAACGGTGAATCAGTCGGTCGGACCGTCACCTGGGATAAGGTTTTAGAATGTAGATACTTATTACGCAGAAGCTGGGCCCATATGGCTTCGGTCTCTACAGATAGCTTATACAGCCACTTGCTGAGAAGACATCTGTTCTTCACCTCTAAATTTTCAATACCAAGACCTCCTTGGTCTTTTGGCCTACAGATAATATCCCATTTAGCGAGTCTATACTTTCATTTTGACTCATCGCTCTGCCAGAAGAAGCGCGATCGATAGAAGTCCAGTCTTTTTCGAACTCCAACTGGTACCTCGAAAAAGGACAAGAGAAACATTGGCATACTCGTGAGCACCGAATTAATGAGAATTAGTCGGCCTCCATATGACATAAGCTTGCCCTTCCAGCAGCTTAGTTTCTTTTCAAATCGATATTCAATGCACTTCCATTCTTTGTTAGATAGCTTACGATGGTGAATTGGTATGCCCAAATACGTAAAGGGCAATGAACCTAATTCGCACCCGAACAATTGTTTGTAAGCCTCTTGTTTGTCTTTAGCCCTTCCAAAGCAGAACAATTCACTTTTATGGAAGTTAATCTTTAACCCCGACAACTGTTCGAATAAGCATAACACAAGCTTCATGTTTCTTGCTTTTGCCAGATCATGCTCCCTGAAGATGATAGTATCATTAGCGTACTGTAAAATGGACACTCCTCCGTCCACTACCTGGCCATTGTCCTTAGCTCTTCCTATTAGGATCGTCAACATGTCTACTACTATGTTGAACAAAATAGGTGACATCGGGTCTCCTTGCCTCAGACTCTTGTGTGTCTGGAAATAATGACCTATGTCATCATTCACTTTGATTCCGACACTCCCTTTTTACGTGAAAGAATCTACCTGGTTTCTCCAGGACTGATCGAATCCTTTCATCCGCAAGGCCTGCTGTAGAAATGGCCATTTAACCTTATCGTACGCCTTCTCAAAATTCACCTTAAAAACCACCCCATCTAGTTTTTTCGTGTGGATTTCATGGAGCGTTTCATGTAGGACCACAACCCCTTCTAGGATCTTTCTGTCCGGCATAAAAGCAGTTTGAGATGGCTGCACCACAGAATGTGCAATCTACGTAAGCCTGTTAGTTCCCACCTTGGTGAAGATTTTAAAGCTAACATTAAGAAGACAGATCGGTCTGAACTGCTCAATCCGCACCGCCTCTGTTTTCTTCGGAAGTAACGTAATCATTCCGAAATTTAAGTGAAATAGCTGCAAATGTCCAGAAAACAAATCATGGAACATTGGAAGCAAATCACCCTTAATGATGTGCCAGCACTTTTTATAAAACCCAGCCGGAAAACCATCCGGCCCAGGAGCTTTATTATTCTTCATTTGCGAAATTGCCTCAAACACCTCTTTCTCCGAAAATGGGGCGGTCAAAATATCGTTCTCATCCATTGCAAGTTGAGGGATATCCTCAACCCTCGACTCGTCTAAGGACACAAAATTATCCTCAGGTGGCCCAAAAAGCTGCTTGTAGTAATTTGTGATGTATAGTTTTAGGTTCTCCTGTCCTAAAATCGTCCCCTCATCTTGCTCGAGCTGAAAGATTCTCTTCTTTCGATGCTTGCCATTCGCAATCATATGAAAGAATTGAGTATTATCGTCCCCTTGGACGACTTTTTGTACTTTAGCTCTTAGCGCCCACTTCAATTCCTCCTCTCGAAGCAATTCTTTCAGTCTCATCTCCGCCTCCACTTTAGTTTCTAGCTCCCTGGTATCTAGAAAGGAGGACTCGGCTTTTAATTCGAAGGAATTAATAAGGTGAAGGAGCCTTTCCTTTTCAACCTTATATACCCCGTTCAAATGTTTGGCCCAACCACGTAAGAACTGTCTTAAGTGCCTAATCTTGTTCTGCCATCTTTCTACACTCGATCTCCCTCCTGAATCTTTAGCCCACTCCCGTGCTATCAGATCCAAGAAACCTTCTCTTTCAAACCATGCTAATTCAAAAGAGAAGATGTTTTTATTTCCCATATGAGTTGCCTCCCCAGAGTCAACAAGCAATGGGGTATGGTCGGAGATCGCGCGTGACAACGCTTGGACTGTCACCAGAGGAAACTTCTGCTCCCATTCGACACTGGCGAGGACACGATCCAACTTCTCATACGTTGGATTAGGTAACGTGTTGGCCCAAGTAAATTTTCTACCAGAAAGCTCGATCTCTCTAAGCTCCATGCTTTCAATAATTGTATTGAACATAAACGACCATCTGCCGTCAAAGTTATCATTGTTTTTTTCTTCCCGACTTCGAATAATGTTAAAATCGCCCCCAACCAAAATTGGGAGATGTTCACTACTGCAAATACGAACTAAGTCCGCCAAAAAATCTGGTTTGAGCTCAGGCTGTGCGGCTCCATACACTGCCACCAGTGCCCATTGGAAACCATCAACCTTCGATCTGACACGAAACTTAACCACAAAATCTCCCATGACAACATTCCGGACATCCAACGTGTCGCATTTAACCCCTAGTAAAATCCCACCGGATCTTCCTCTTGGGGGTAGGCAATGCCAATCAAAATCAACTCCTCCCGATAAGGTGCTAAGAAACTGAGGAGTAAAATTGTACCTTCCAGTTTCAGAGGGGGCGATAAAATCCAACTTGTGTTCTATAGAAGCATCTGCCAGAAACCTTCGTTTAGCCAAGTCCGTTAGACCTCTGCTATTCCAAAAGATTCCCTTCAAATTTCATCATGAAATTTTTTAGTGGTTCGGATCCTAGCACTTCTGCGCACAGCCTAAGCCGGATAAATCTTCCGGTTCCACTTGCGCTTAGGCTTGTTTTGGTCCTCTACCCGGTCCACACAACCGAGCTCAGTGGGCCTAACCGCCTGAGAATCTACATGATTCGAACCCCGCGGAGACATAGAACACTCATCCTCCTCTGTCTCGGGATGTGAGGGTTCAAGATCCGCACAAAAGCTATCAAGTACCCTAACACCCAAAGCATCTACTCCCTCCGTTCCAAATTACTCATCGTGGTTTTAGTTCAAATTTGAACTAAAACCACGATGAGTAATTTGGAACGGAGGGAGTATATCTGAATCGTTCATAGGTTTAACAGCCGCTAAATTCGAATCATCTCTAAAGCTTGCTCCGCTTCAAGATCAAGGATATCATTAACAGATTTAGCAATTTCTTGTTCATTATTGCCTAGTGAAACTCCCAATTGATTTGCATTATGTATAATCTCATCATCGAAAAAATGCAAAATGGAATTGGAAGTGTTGACAGACATACCGGTGGTGACCTCAATGTCACGAAGCTTGGCCGCCCGCATGGCACGCCCTAGCTGCAAGTCATCAACATCCGGCTGATCCTGGAGACGACAGCTCATCTGTCGACCTTCAGAGACGGGATCTGGGATCCCTTCGAAGGCGACGACCTCGTCCCGCGTCGGCCCGCTTGGGGTAAGGCCTCCTGCCCGGCCCCCAAGTGGGCCAACCTCTCCCGGTCCAGTCGAGGGAAGGCCATCTGTCATCAGCCCGATCGGAGAAACTGCGCCCGCCTCCACCTCCACAGGTGTCGTAGAACCCGGAGGCGTCGACCGTGGGCTGCAAGCGGCAACCGTCAGCGGATGCACAATGGGAGGACGTGTGCGCAGAGCCTCTTGCTCCGCTGGCCCGCCCCCATCAGACCGGCCGAGGTCCGAAGGGGCGCCTCGGGGGAGGCTGAAGCGAGGGCCTCCTGCCCGCCCCCCCCCCCAGACCTGGCGCCCATCCTGGCGTCCCGACCGCCACCAGCAGGGCCTGAAACTGACCCTGTCATCATAGGTGGCGAGGCATGGCCCCAAGAGTGCACAATGGGGGAAACGGGGGCCACCTGCCCACGCTTCTCCCCATCCTCGACGCCTAACCCGACGTCCTGAACAAGCACCGCCGCAGGTACCACTGGGCTAGGTGTATGCGCCACCAAGGTCTCCCCTCGAGCAACCATATCCGAGTGACCGCAAGCAAAAATCTAGGCCCAACAGAATCAAGCGGAGGTAACAAGTTTTCGAAAAGATCATCACTCTCAACGCGATCACTCCAAAGTCTAGGAGGTGCGGAGGCAGCCTCAAAAGAGCCAAATCTCAACGAGTTCATGGGCGTAGAGGAAGGTAAAGGCGCACCCTTCCCTGGCGCAGCCGAGGTGCGTTTTGCACCCGGGGTGTGAGACTTATCTCGAGCACTGTCCTCCTCGCGCTGCTCCTTGTTACCCGAGCCGTCATCCTTATCAGTCATGTCCACATCATCTCCTGCCATGGCCTCCGTGAATAGATCAGAGTCCTCAAGCTCAATCTCTAGGTTGTAGATCATGCCCGCATGCGTCCATCTAACCATATCTGGTAAAAACTCGATATCCAGTACACTCACGAGCAACCTCGCCACCCCGTGTGCTCGGGTAAACGGCATGTCCACCCGCTCAGTCTTCCCAACGAGTGTCCCCAAGTTTGCCGCAACTCGAACATCATTCAGAGGCTTAGACGGTTCCCCCGAGAAACGTAACCAAACCTGAGGAAGGGGCGTACCCTTTGGCTCGACCTTCTTCCACTCATCAAACTCAAGGATGCACTTCGTGCCAGGCACCCTACACATACCAAAGCTCAGGAGCTTCTTCAGGTCCTCTGCTGAAGGAAAGTCTACCTTGTACACATTGGCATCGAGTCTAATAAGCTCCCACTGAAAGTTCCCTGGAGCAAGCTCATTTAACCTCTGTAAGATCTGTGCCTCCGACAAGTCACCTTTAGTCACTTTGACCACCCCCGTGGTCGCACTCTGCGGCACTTCTGGTACCGTCATCGCACAAGGAGACTCAAAGAACATCAGCTCGTGGCAGCATACTCCGTAGATGGTGACTCCCGGCAACGGCTCACGCAACAACGGACACTCTCCCGTAGCGTGCACCGGTTTGAGGCACGTGTCACAAAGCTCAGTAGTACACTCTGCGATAAAGTGTCCCTGCTCACCACAACGATAACATAACATTTTCTCCTTCTTGCGTGGCCACTTAGCTGCTCTATCTCCGTCTGACTTGCTTTTGTCGTTGTTAGACTCAACCGGCTCGGCCTCCGGCACCTTCGCCGCTGCAAGTGCGGTCACCACATCTAGGGCCACACCCGACAACGTCGAAGAGGGTGGAACAACGGCCGCGGCCGCAGAAGCCCCCGACTCGACGGTTGGCTCTGCATCCATCGCCACCGGTGGGGGCAGCGGACGGTGGCGGTATTGAGGTGGCCGACGACCACCACCTCTGCCTCCACGGAAGCCCTTATAGCCTCCACACTGCCGGAAATCCGGGCCCGACGCCCCTTCCACGAACTCACCCGGCGGGCCATAGAAAGGGCGTTCGGTTGATCCATCACTCTGCCAAGCATAACCCCGGCCACCGCCCCCCGACAATGAGCCCCGATGCTGACCATCACCGTAGGCATTGTAGCCGTCATCTCCCCACTGTCCACGGGGGATAGCCCGGCCACCATGCTCGCTGCCATGCCCAAAGCCTTGCCCGCGAGGCGCAGCGGGGCTAGGACACGCAGGACCGCTGCCCTGCCCGCCCCGAGGAGGCGGCGGTGCGGTCTGCTGCTGCGGAGGCGCGGCCTTGTGCGGAGGCAACGCGGCCCAGTGCGGTGGTGGCGCCGCCCGCTGCTGCAACGGCAGTTGCTTAGGCGGCGGCGCGGTTTGTTGCGGCGGCGGCGCAGCCCTCGGCTTCGGCTGCACTACCTTGGGTGGCGGTGGCGGCACAGACTTGGGCGGCTGCCCGTTCCCGCGTCCGGCCATGGCTGCCGTGACCGGGATTCTGGTGGCGCGCCCCTGCGAGATGCGAGGGAACCCAGGACGAGCCTCCCGGCGAACCCTAGCAGTCGAACTCACGATAGACGAGGGGACTGGACGTGCATGGATCAGCTCTCGATCCGATACAGTGCCATGCACCTCATCCTGGGCCAAACCCGGCCGGTCGACCACCTGCAAGTCGCTCTGGGCCTTTTTTGGCATAGCTCTACATGTCACTTAATCTAGTAAACGGGGAGCCGGTCTCCCGCTTTAAAAGTATTGTCACTTCTATCAGGTTGACTATGGTGGAAGTTTTGATGCACTCTTAATTGCATATGCCGGTAGGGATCACCACCATCCAACCATCAGATGGATTTGGACTACAGTGAATTGTTGTAGCCCTAAAGCTTCAGCTTGCCACCATACTCCTCGGGGAGCTGGGACTCGTCAATGGCGCCCTGGAGCGTGGATTTGAGGTCCTTATCGGCGACAAACAAAAACTTCTTCCGGGTGCGGTCGTCGATGAACGGGTACACCATCTTCCATGCCGCCATGAACATGTAGGGCACGTGGATCAGGAACACCCGGCCAAGGCGTTCTGGGTAATAGCTCTGCATGATTTCCAATGCCGCCACGTACCCCCGGATGTCACAATTCGCATACCCCCATCCCTTCATGTCTATCACCGCCGCAAACTTCTCCTGCCCCACTGGCAACCTATAAAGATCAAGAGAAGGCCAAAAATTAGTTACTTGATCGATCAAACGTAACTAGCTAGTTTACTAGAACTGTCGTGCATTAACTCGATGGGTCTATATGTGGAGATATACCTAGTGCAGATTTTGTCGAGGACATAGGCGACATAGCGCTTGAACTCGCCAAGGTCACGTTGGGCAGGGAAATGGCGCGCACCGTAGAGGTATGCCATGGGGCGGTTGAGATGGTCGAAGCCCTGCATGCGGACCCTGTCCTTTGCGATCTCGCCGCGCACCTCGTCGTCTGAGATGGAGCCGTGGGGCTTTGCAACGCGCTTCCATGCTAGGTACTGGAGGAGCATCGCCGAGGACTTCCCGACGTTGTGGTCCCGGGCACGCAGGAACCGCCGAAGTGCAAAGTCGTCCTCCTCCTACAAGCAAGCGTATGAAATAGATGAACAACTGGGTCATCATCCACGTGTATGCGCATGACTGGACATCAGATTCTATATGGGAGATTGTTCTTTGTCACGGGGATGCGTCAATCAAGGTAGAGGTGCTGGACTGACAAAAAGGACTGCTGAACCACCCGTACGTCGTCTCCTCGCAGATGAGAAGATAGTACACGTGTCCGACAAGAAAATTAACCAACCTAATTGACCCGTCCAGATTAATTAATGAATTCGATGGATCTGGTTCACCTAGGAGGAAATTAACCAACCATGCATCCATGGTGGTGCGATTGAAGTGGTCATGGGCGTATGTATTTGGAGGACTGGGGAGAGAGAATTAGTGGAGTGATCCAGTGACTCACCCCACGCGACGAGTTTACGAGGAATCGAGGAGATGATGGAATCGATGCAGTAGGGAGGGTACCTTGGCTGCGGGGTCCTGAGCCTCGACGACGGCCCTCAGCTCCGCCACCTTCTTCCACTCCGCCGCGTCGCCGCCACCATCGCCATGGCCGTGTTGGTGCTCATCGTCGGTAACGCAATGATCCATTCCTGCTGCAACGGTGGTGATCGATCTGCTCTGTGTCAGTTGGGAAGAGAGAGGCCGGGGGTGTTGGTTCTTATAGCTGGAGAAGGGTGTGGGAGTGAGCTGGGCTGCCGGTGCAAAGTTATTATTAAGCCTGTGACTGTGATGACATGTGAGCGTGAGCGAGTGAGGTGCTCCGTCGCCGTCTGCCGGCAGGAACTGAAGTGGACGCATGTGTCACATGCATGTATCTTCACTCTTCAGAGCGCATCCCCACTAGACTTAGTGAGGACCCCAGTCCTAGTGTGCAAAAAAAGGCAGTAGAAGGATTGCTGTGCTCATCACGGCTCCATGTTGCAGTTTCACAACTCAGAAGAAGGACCTAGCATTGTATTCGTACGTAACATAACATCGATCTCTCGCGAGCTCCTTGATTCCTCCTAAGGTCAGAAAAACATGGGCACTTGCTTTTCCTCCTAATAAGGTCAGGTAGCTAGTAGCTAAGCACTGATATTTGCCAACTTGGTGGTGAAGGGTAATGGCACCGTTGGGCCTCATCACCCTTGACAAGTTGAGAGAAAGGAACTTGGCATCCGTTGGACTTGGGCCTCACGTTCGATCGACAGGACACGAATCGACAGAGAGTTGGGTAAAAGTGTTAATGCTTGAGGTGGACGCACGCTTGGTGTCTGACTCTGACGAGCGAGTTATGAGCCAGCAGCCGCGACGGTTGGATCGCTCCCCGTTTCCCTCGTGCAGCTGCAGCTCCATTGGTCGTGCAACCACCATCCATCACCACATACAGTACAGAGCTACGGACAGACAGATTTATTTGCAGCGCCGTCTACCTGTGTGTGTATTGCAGCCTCAGGGAACTGCCCGGTTTGCCAGCAGATGCAATTAAGCAAACAAATGTCCGCACAAAACGCTGATGCCGCAGCACGCACACAAGCACTTTGATCCTCAGCAGAGCACGGCCATGCTACATCCGCATCCATCGAGAGCGCCGAGACCATAGTTTTAAATAGCCGGCTATAGCCCCGCTATAGCTGCGCTATAGCTGTTTGAACATATTGCCGCTATTTGATTTCATGTACAATTTGCCGCTATAGCCTCGCTATAGCCCGCTATAGCTGTTTTTAAGGGCTGCCGCTATATACCATAGCCCGCTATTTAAAACATTGGCCGAGACACGCACCAGCGACGGTCGCATGATTCCACGAGATAGACTAGGCTAGCCTTGGAACGGCATTCTGATCCTGGGGAGGAAGCCCGCATCGTCGCGCCCAGCATCATGCTCGGAGGCGAGGTCGTTCTTGGCGGCGAAGCAGTAGTCGGGCGCCTGCCATTCCGCGACGTCCTGCAGCACCGCCCCTGGCTCGAAGCTCATCACGTGCGCCGTCCGTCCTGCATGCGCACCAGGAAACGTCAGCATACGCCAAGTCCAGGTTCTATCTCTTGTGAACTACTCCCTCCGTTCATAAATACAAGATGTTCTAACTTTGGAACGTCCTGTATTTGTGAACGGAGTGACTATCAGATATCTGTCGATTGACTGAGACGATGGAAGCCAATGTTGCTAATTTTAACTGCAACGGTCGGTCTGGTTGCTTATACCTTACCTATGATTGTTCATCAAACAAACAACAATCTCGGAAACTAAAACTACTAGTGTATTACTTTGGTCATCACGTTTCAGTGCATAGGCTGATACACTGAGCAGAGCAGATACACTTCTTCTGCAGATTCAAGGCATTTCTCTTTCTAGATAGATAGATAGATACACATTTCATAGTTCAAGTGAACTGGAAACTAAGACCCACTGATCCAGCCCGGCACCTATATTAGTAGATCTTGATCAAGCAAGTGGGAGCTATTTTTAGCAGGCACGTTCGCCCGCAACTGGAACATCTTCCAGCTAGACAATGCCTGTTTATGTTAATAGGCTCGTAGCTGCAGATTCAAGACTGACGGCTCAAATAATGGCAGATGGGTGGGCTAAAGATAAGCAGTCCCATTCTCACACCTACAATCCTATATCTCAACGCTGAAACTATGATAGGGAAACAAGTTGCGTATTGGCAGGACTTGTTTGGATGAATTGGGTATGATTTTAGCGGCTGTCTTTACGTGTTGGCACCAAACTGACATTTAATGGATGGGCAGTATCACTGGAGCAAATAAACTGGTCGCTATAGAAAAATAATCCCCAGCTTCCTAAAGCATGGTATGTGGATGCTAAATTAGTGCATTTTTCAATTTGAAAATCTTCCTTTTCCTGCTGCTGAAGTAGAGAGTAAGACTTCACTACAGTTTTTGTCTCCCCTTCACTTAGTCGCCAGTCAGGAAAGGAAATGTATGGTTCTGGACAGAACAGATGGCACCATAGGGCAACAGCACTGCAGCAAGCCTTAGCCTCATCGTGAATTGCACAAGCCGGCTATGTTTGACTTGTACCGATTATGTTGCATATGGCGGCTTTAAGCAATACATAAAAAGACACCTTCTAGTCTAAGGGAAGCCAAGACAATATCGCTAGCTAACATACATAAATCCAGCACACTACCTATAATAGATCTTGAGCAAGCAATAGGTAAGAGTCACATATTTGGCTGCAAACTGGAACATTTTGTAGTCGCATGAATCACATATTTGGCTGCAAACTGGAACATTTTGTAGTCACATGACTCACATATTTGGCCTTGTCTCAATCTGTTCATAGGCTCAAACCTACAGGTTCATAAATGGTCACTAAAGATCTGACACATACATATATATCCAATGCTCTAACAAAGGGAGGTGCATCTCATACCGATACTCCTCCATCTATATCCAATGAGCATATATAAAGCCTGTGAACAGATAGCTAGAACACTCACACACACACACACACACACACACACACACACACAAAAAGCTAGAACAACTGAATAGGCCCTATGGAATTTCTTTATCGTTGACAGGTGCGACAAATGTAGATGTATGACAATGCCCTGTTTCCATACTTGCATGGAAGGATGTATATGGAAGTATAAAAATGATGGAGGGCTCGGTACAATAAATTTGGAAGGTTTCAATATAAGCTAGCTAATAAAGCCCATAGATTGAATACAGCAAATCAGCAAGCCTAATAGAGCATTGGATATAGCCACCAGTATTGATCAAAGAAGTGCGAGCAATCTTTAGCAGGCATGCATGTTTGGCTGCAACGGAAACATCTTCCAGCTAGGCACTTGGCTTTGCCCGTTTGTGTTAATAGGCTCATAGCTGCAGATTCAAGACTGGCGGCTAAAGTTATGGCAGATGGGTGTGCTAAAGAGAGGCTGTCGCATTCTCACACCCACAATCCTGTATCCCAACGCTGAAACTATGATAGAGGAAACAGGTTGCCTATTGGCAGGACTCACTCGGATGAATGCAGTATGATTTTAGTGGTTGTCTTTACGGGTTGGCACCAAACTGACATTTAATGGATGTGTAGTGTCACTGGAGCAAATAAATGTGGTCGCTGTAGAAAATTATTTGTACATTATTTGTCTCAGTAGAGAGTGAGACTTGGCTACATTTTTGTTTCCTCTTCACTAGTCACCAGTCAGGAAAGGAAATATATGATGCTGGACACAACAGATGGCATCAATTGTACCATAAGAGCAGTGAAAAATTGAGCATACGCCTAGGCGCGCTTAAGCGCTGAGCAGAGGCCTACTGCTTCGTTTCTGGGGTAGGCACTGAAAAAAGCGCTCGGACGCCTAGGGTTAGATAAAGGAGGGCGGGGTGAGATAAACAGAGGAGAGCAAGGCAAGCTTCGGCCCCCAGATGTGGGCTTTCTTCCCCGACCTCACCACTCATCTTCTTCCCCGACCTAGTGCCGGAGTGGCAGGGCTCATTCCATCAGCCGTTAACTGATATAAATGGAGGAACAAGTCATGGTTCAATCTTAGTGGCTGTCTTCACAGGCTGACGGCAAACAGACATATAATGGGTTGGGAGGAGCACTAGGGGAGAATTTTTGTATGCCTTATTTGCAAACATAATATTTCTTAATTGGGAGTAGGTGACACGGGCGTGACACCGTCGATTGTTGATGCTACTAAAGCTGAGCCAGTTAAGGAGTCAGGTCATGAAAAGGTTGTGAAAAATAATGCCATGCATGCGGCTCGATTTCATCGAGGAAACGATGGTCAGGTGCGTCAATTATGCAGACCAAGAATCAGTTCTTTAATGGGCCGATCAAAGACCAGTTGTATGACACGTTTATTGAATTCAAGAGGTATGTTTGGAACGTCAGTGTATGGTCGTGTACACATGGAGTCTAAAAGTGTACGAGCATGTTTGATAACAGAAAGGGTCAAAGGAAAGTCACGTATAGAGAAGTTGGCAAGAGACTTTGTTCGGCCACATTACAAGAGAATACAGGAGACTAAGATGGAACCGGTGCTAGCTTCCGTGGAGCCTAATTTTCGTACACCTCCACGTCAAGTAGTTGTGATAGGTAGAAAATCCTAATACAAATCGGTTAGGATTCTTATTTTTGGTTTGTGTCAGCCGGCTAGCTGGCTAGCATTGTACGTGAGTTTATTTTCTTGTTAGACTTTGTTTTTTCTACTCTTTAGTTGGAGACGTGAGAGTCTTGGAGTCCAAGTTGGTAGATTAGGGGAGTTGCACACGTTGGCATATAAAAAGCCAGGCTACGGCCGATGTAAGGCAGATCAGTTTTGGAGTTTTATTTCGAGTATGAGATATACAGAAAAACGTCCGAGTTACGGGCGGCCATATCTTGTGTATTATCTATGATTTTTCCATCGTGGATATTTACTAGCGACGGAGGGTTGATCATCACATCGACGCCTACGTGCTGATCCAAGAGGGTCATTATTTTTATTCGTGTATTTTCGTACGCGGGTAAAAATTATTTTGAAGGTTGCGAGGAGGAACAGGGGGACGAACTGTTGATCAAGCATCGCCGTGAAAGATCGGGCCATCTACACGCGCGAATTAGCTTCTCGCTAGTCCGTGACTCATCAGTAGGGTAGAAGCAAATCGAGTGGTTAGTGTAAGAAAATAACCCCCATGGTTCTGAAACATTTGACTGCTCTCTGCAAGATGAGTCAGTTTAGCAAATTCTAAACCTTCCCCTGCTGCTGAAAGATAGGTTTAACCCGCACGAGTCAGATACTTGACAACACAAGTTGCAGCAGAGCAATGGTGTATGTCTGCTTTGGTGCTCGTGAGAGTTGACTGCATTTTTTTTTCTCCTCTTCACCAAAATCTGCAAGATTTTTGTGGTTCTACCCAAATTGATTCTCCTTTCCTAGTACATTATTGTAATCCTTTCTGTTTGGCTTGCACCCAGTGTGGTGTCCCTGTCACCTCACTATGTTCAATGGGCAATGGGTGAATTACTGAATTTTTAAAGACCCTAACCGCACAGGAGATTAGCAAAAGACCATGTGTACCCCCAATACTGCAGGATGCCCTATATCATCAGCGAAATCACAAATCGCCAACTCATATTGCCATTCATGGCCTTCAAAGGGGACTAGGGGAGGGTTAATTTACCAGCAATTTATTTACCTGTGTAGAAGATCCATTTGACGGGGCGCCTGGTGCGCACATCCTCGTAGTAGGTGATGAAGTCGGCCTTGACCCAGACGTGGCAGTCGAAGCCGTCGGCTTGGGCGCGGCCGAGGTATGCGGCGCCGGGGGCGAGCCAGTCGGGGCGCAGGATGCCGACGCCGACGGCGGCGGAGCGGCAGGCGCGGCGCGCCGGCGTGTAGAAGAAGGAGGTGCCGTTGTTCCACTCGGCGTCGTAGTAGGGCGCGTCGGCGGCCAGCTGGTAGCGGATGACGTGCAGGTTCCGGCCCCCCGGCCAGTCGTACCACAGGTCGGCCAGGGACAGGTTGCCCTTGTAGTCCATCAGGAGCTTCGCGTGGAACTGCTGCGGCCACGGGGTCGGGGTCGGGGTCGCGGGCGGGTCCGGCGGGGTGCCGGCGGCGTGCGGGGTCCCGAGGCAGAGGAGGAGGAGGACGGCCAGGAGAGGAAAAGGCGTCATCTTCTTGTTGATAGCTCCGGCCACCGCTCGCCGGTAATCTGAAGTCTGAACGAGTGCTAGCCCGTGCATTCATTCTGGATAGCTCGAAGGGTATTAATGTCATTTTAATTTTGGGACGAGTTACGAGGAGGCCGTCCGCTTGGGAGTAAAGCAACGGCCGCCCACCGGGTCGACAATTGTGTCTTTGGAGTAGGTTACCCGTCTCTTCCTTTCTCCAAATCCCTTTTTTTTATCGCCGACAACATTTTCTTGGTCTTGAGCATGTTGGTTCACCTCACATGAGGTATGGCGGCGAAGATAAAATTCACAACGAGTTGGTTCATCTTTTGCATGTTAGCCATATCAGCATTTTCTCTCGGCAAAGCCAACATCCGAAACTCAACCACAAGTCAGTTGATGATGCTTATTGCCCCTTTTACGACAGTGTCATCATGGAAGAGAAGGTCGAGTTAAAGGAAAGATGGTGATGAGCTCGGAGCAGGAAGCCTACAATGGGCAATAGCATCAACCATGTACCGGTGTATGCAGAAACGAGGGCGCATGTTCGGTGTGTCCTTCCCCTATGGTGTTTCCATCCTATCTGCACATATAACTTTAACAATGTTTTTGAGGCAAACACCGGACGGCGATTGCCCACATGAATACACAAAAAGGTTCTCTGAGGGAGCATGTGCATGGTGCATCGAATAAACAATCTGCATACTAGGGTTCCACAATAAAAGAAGCTCATGCCAAGAAAGCATAGGATGACAACTTATGTGTGATGGTGTTCTAAGAACCCAGTGTCGAGGGCAGCGATATATAGCCCATCAAAGACCATTTTTGAGTTCTAGATTTCCAAACTACATAGAGTGCAAGGGAGACGTCGGTTGCGTGGAGCTGGACACGCCACGAGGTATGGACGATAGAGAAATGGTTCTATGCCTCCTCCAAATAGATTCGAGGGGGATGGGACGCTATCATCCAGCATGCAAACCCTAGAATTGGCGGGGGTGAGGCACTCAAGGAGATGGGTCAAAGTTTGGGAATGCATGGAAACACCACAATCCCATGACGGTGAAGGGACACGCTTTGGATCCGTCTGAAAAAATAACTATAAAGTAACAAAAAGATTTTAAATGTTTTGAAAACATTGATACATGGTGTCTTTGTCGTGCCTCATATTTTCAGATAACACTTATAGGAGTGTGTCTGATAACAGTTGTATTAAAGTTGTACTAAATCAGCGAGATTAATATGGATCGGAGGGAATACGATTCATTCCACAAGTGCACATACATGGGCTTACATTGGCCCATGGCCCCGTGGAGGCCCAGTACAAGACTCCCCCGACATTAACATTTTAGGGCCGATACTGATGACGCATGTGACCATCTGCTTGAGTGCTTCAATTGGACGCCCGTGTGTGCCGATAGTCGAGCTTTCGCAAAGGGTTCTCACCAGGTGGGTCGGCCCAACAACGAGATCCTACTTATGTAATAGAACAACTGTAGCCAATATTTTCAGCATTTTTAGTCGGTTTATATATAATGGAACAACTTTTGAAATTTTCAATCATTTTATGAAAGTTATGAACAATTTTTTTTGAAGTTTTCAAACATCTCTTAGTATACGTGCACATTTTTCTAATATATGATGATTTTTTTAAATATAGACCATGCTTTTTAAAATATATGGTGAACATTGTTTTAATATACGGTGGACATTTTCCAAATATAGACCATGTTTTTTTAAATATATGGTGAATATTGTTTCCATATACGATGAACATTTTCCAAATATAGATTGTGTTTTTTAATATATGGTGAACATTTTTTTATATATGGTGAATATTTTTGAAAATACATACTGAACATATTTTTATATACGGTGAACTTCTCTAATACAGTAATTTCTTTAATATATGCTGAACATTTTTGTATAAACGGCTGAATAATTTCTTAGTATACGATGAACATTTTTATAATGCACAGTGAATTTTTTTCATTATATTGTGAACATTTTCTTAATATACAATGAACATTTTCCTAACACGATCCTTTTGCATAATACACAAAAAAAAGAAAAAAATATAAAAAGGAAGAAAAAAACAAACGAAAAAGGAAACAGAAAAAAAAACAGCGAGGCCTACTTGGGCCAGCTCAACTGGGGGCGCTCTCAGCGAAGCCCGCTAAAAGAAACTGCCCTGCATCGACGAGCGATGGCCGTCCACACTGCTGCTCGCCGGCCGCCGAGCCAGGCCAAGCAGCTTATTCGAGACACCGGGTTATGGACTATGGTGCTTGCTGTTGGTTGAAGACCCTGCAGCTACCGACTCCCGTACAACACGTTGGACGGAACGGAAGTGCACACGCACGAGAAACCTACTCCCTCCGTCCCAAAATAAGTGTCTCAACTTTGTACTAGCTCTAGTATAAAATTGTACTAAGCTAAAGACCAATTTTGGGACGGGGGGAGTATGTACTTGCGTGTGTTTCTAGTCGACGGCGACCTCGCCTGCGACTCGACCTTCCGTTCCGGTGGTCTTCCTCTTCTGGTCCATCCATCGGGATGCCCCACTCGCTACCCTGCTTTGATTTCACGCCAGCGCCCAGCCAGTGTTATTATAATTAGCACTGTCGACGTCACTGCCCCACAACGACTCTACGTATGAGTTACGGATCGAGTATCATGTACACGTCGAGTTTCACACGCCAACTGAATATGTATACACGCAGTGCTCCAATGCAAAGTTATGCTCGTTAAGATTAGTCTGAAGGTGTTGAGAGGGACTTGGGAGATTTGATCTTTGATTATACGTGTGGTGCGCGGTCCACCTTTGCGCGCGTGGTGTTTTGTTTTCCACACCTTTGCCAGCTTTACGTATGGTGTCTCCACGTACGCTAAGTAGTGGCCGGGTTGGCGTCGTCACGTCTCACATCCATTTGTCCATGTAATTCAACTCATGTAGCTAGGACTTGTCGCCGTCGAGCAGGACATTGGTCGACGGGTCCAAAGTTAAGGAATTTAGTGGCGCCTCGATTGTTGTGGGGGATCATAGTACAAGTCACGTACGTACCGATCAGGCAAATCTGAACAAATAGCAGAATGCTAGCCTTTGCACAAAGAAACAACTGCCAAGAAGTAAAATTACAAACAAGACTGAAGAAACCTCTGAGCTTGACACCGACGCCCATCACATACCTCTGGCACCACCACAGCAGCCACCAAAGGAAAAAAATGACGGATCACCTTCACATCCGAGCTTAACGCTGCTCCATCGCTGACATGCAACTTTGCGGACCTCCAAGGTGGCTCGTCAAAGGCGAAACCATTACCGTTGAACGAATCAGACCGGGGCAACACCCCGGACACGCCATCAAACTCCAGATCTGGCAGCCCCATATGACTAAGACGTCGAAGGAGGCAACCGCACCTGCCATCCACGTACCACAAACCCAGCACACGATCCACCATCTTCGAGATGCCGTCGATGCAGACCACAATCTGCATCAGCTCGTAGACTACCTCCCAAGCTCCGCGTCGGCGGTGGAGCAAACGCCATTGCAACGGCGGAGTCCGAGGACACAGGTCCACCACGAGGATGCCGCTGCCGCCACACAACACTAGTAGAAAAAGGCCCATTTGTCCCGGTGCATAAGGCCCATTTGTCCCGGTTCGGGAACCGGGACTAAAGGGTCGGGACTAAAGCCCAACACCTTTAGTCCCGGTTCTTATACGAACCGGGACAGATGGGGCTCCACGTGGCCGCTGCGGCGAGCCCAGAGAGGAGGGCCTTTAGTCCCGGTTGGTAACACCAACCGGGACCAAAGATCATCCACGTGTCAGCAGCTCAGGAGCTGGGGTTTTTTTTTAAAGGGGGGGGGGGGGTTAGGGTGTTTTGTAGGGTTAATTTAGGGGTTTCATATATTGTGTTGCTAGTAATAGAGAGAAGTGTCCTCTTATCTCCGTGCTTGGTCGACGCTACGTACTATACGTATAGAGAGGACTCGACACGCAGCTAGTAAGCAAAAGAGGAAACCATTAAGTACACAGATCATCATGAACATATACAGAGAGAAGTGATCGACCTCCTCCTTCTCCGAGAGATTGGTCGAACAACAAGTTTTCATATATCTATCCGACGCTACTAGCTACATATATACAATATAGATCCCAACATCTGATGTCAAGTTCCACATGTGTTTCTCCGGCGGGATTGTGACGTGGTCAAGAAAGAATCCAGCCAATTCCTCTTGAATTGCCTTTAAGCGATCTCTTGTAGGAGTTCATCCCGCTGCGCAAATCTAATTTGGAGAGGGGTCAATACATATATATAATGAAACTCAACACAAATGATGGTAATAAATAAAATTGTGATATTATTGCTAAGCACTTCATATTGTTTTTCAAGTAGCCCCGCTTAAAGGTCGTTGCGTTGTGTGGTGTACTCCAAACGTAGATCCACAAAAATTATTCCCAGCCTTCCTGCCACAACCACTTTACGAGAAATAGAGGTCAATCAAACTGATAATCAAGCATTATAAATGTATTGATGAACTAGCTAGAATCAATGGGAGATGCGCGGAACTAGCTAGTTAGTACTTACTTTCGGTGTTGTAAATCGCAGATCCCCCGGCAGTCCCGGAACTTCTGCGGTGAACACTTTTCAACCCTGCAGACAAAAAAATAATTACTTTATATCAGGAAATGACACAGTTTCCGATAGGGTCGATAATGATCGATTGAACTTACTTCTGGAGCATTTCAGTCATGGCCGCATACTCCTTGGGGATCTTTTCGTCTTGAGTCTAATACGGTTACTAGTCCTGCTCAAGCTAATCTCTAGGAGAATAAAGTGGAAGCTGCGCACGCATGCATAACTCATCAATTACATTACTATAACCTCGAGTAATAATGGAAACCGAATATGCAGAAGACAGTAACACTCACTTGAAGTTGTAAGGAAAGAGTATTTTATCTTTGTTTTGATTTTTAAGCAACGATTGTAGCAAGTTGGCCTCGGTTTCTTTCGGATTATATGAACCGTCCATTCATCTATGAGATTTGTGTTAATGAACCCATCATAGATTTGTGCATTTCTGCATTCGACAATTTTCAATCTGCATAATATAGTGAGGATAATTATATATACATGCAATGAAAGAGCTAAGCTATATATAGAGACTTAATTACAGAAGTATAGTACTTACAGACAGTAGCAAGTGATGTATTTTATCGAGGTCCTTTGATTGAAAAACTGGAAGAACTCCTCAAATGAACAGACAACAGATCAATTCCAACGAGGTCGTGCTCCTCTTTAACTCTCAGCGTCAAAATATCCTTCCCAGATTGAGAAGGTGTCCATGTACCACTTATGGAATCTTCGCATCATCGTTGTTAGAGGAGGATCACCAGGTCTGACGAGAGGCTTCCCGTACTGGTATTTGTGTTCGTCCACCTCCATTGTATCAAAATGTGCATCGTCGGGCAGGTAATCACCAGGATTGGTACCGGGCAGCATCCCCGGCAGATTTGCGACGATATCGCTAGACACCTTGAGCGGGGGGCACGATTGGTTTGCCTGTTCGCCGAGCTGGGGAATTTTGTTCCCACTTCTTCGTTCTTGTAACCTTTTGTCAGTTGAAGTAGTTCCCGACCGGCGCGCTCCTTCCACTGCCTTTTTAAGAGCGCGGACATGGTTGTCATCCGGCGGAGGCGGTGGTGGTCGCTTCATGTTCTTCACAGTGCACTTCAATTTCACCGGATCCATCTTCTCCTCCGGAGGTGGATTTTTCTTTGCAAAAAAGTCCCTCACTTGGGCTTTACAGATCTCCGTGTTTTCCTCGTCGGTCATCTCGTATGGTAACTTCTCTAGAGGCGTGAGAGTCGGACCGAATCTGTATTGCCTCCCGCCTCTGGCTGTACTGCTAGACGCCGGAGCAGTCGGAGTGGCTGTGGTTGTCTTCCTTCGTTGCTTACGAGGCGGAGAAGGAGGCGGAGTGCTACGACGCGCCGGAGCAGCCGGAGCGGCGGCGGCTGTCTTCCGCTGTTGCTGACGAGGCGGAGAAGGAGGCGGGCTGCTCGGACGCGCCGGCGCAGGCGGAGAAGGAGGCGGAGTGCCCTGATGACTCGCCAGAGGAGGAGGCGGAGGAGGAGGCGGAGTGCCCTGACTCGCCGGAGGAGGAGGCGGAGTGCCCTGACTAGCCGGAGGAGGAGGCGGAGGCGTCCAGTTCGGAAGGTTGATGAGCTCCTTCCACCATAGACATGGAGTCTTCAGAGCAAGACCCAGCTGAGTCTCCCCTTCACTGGTAGGGTGGTCAAGCTGGAGCTCCTCAAATCCCTCCGTTATTTCATCGATCATCACAACAGCATAGCCTTGTGGAATCGGAAGGCAGTGAAAAGTTGCGCCGGGTTGAGGAGGTGTAACAGAGCCGACAGCCGCCTTGACTTTGAGGTGCTGCCATTGCGTCATAAGGTGGCAATCTTGAGCCTCCGTGATAGCATCCATGGGGTAGCTGGGAGCCGTGAAGTCAGGCTGCTGAAGGACCTCGGTGGAAGCCACGCTGCTTCTCCGCTGAGATGGAGGGGTAGCTTCTGGGGTAGCTCCGGCAGGTCGCTGGCTCTGAACTAGTAGTGCTTGTTCCTCTAGCGCTCGTACCCTTGCATTCAGCGACTGCAGTTCCGTCTGCTCCACTTTCCTCCTCCTCTTCCGGGTTTTGTAACCGCCTGCGCTGGTGCCTGGGAAACCCAACCCCACGCAACGGAGCCTGCCGTGCCTCGTGTTCGTACCTGGGTGCTCAGGATTCCCGAGGGCTGTGTGAGCTCGTCGTTCTCTCTGTCGAGAACGAACGTCCCTTCCTGCGCTGCGGCGATATACTTCTGAAACTTCTTGAAGGTATTTCAAGTTGCTCCTTCGTCCAATGGCACTTCCCTGTTTCAGGTCCAAGGTTCCCCAACCCCGAAGAACCAAGTCTTGAACGGTCTGGCCAGTTCAATGTCTCTGGTTCGACCCCTTTATCAAGCAGGTCCTTCTCAGCTGTCCCACAACGCGCCGGGCTTTGAGGTAGCCACCTGACCCCGTGCGATGGTGATACTCCTTCTTTGCAAAAATTTCTTGTTTGTCGCGGACATCTTCTTTACTCTTCTCCGATGTCTTGTGGCCACAAATGCGGGCCATTGATCTCTTATCTTCTCAAACGGCCGGTGAATTCTGGAGTCTTCCCTTTGTCGACAAACGTTGATTTCAACTCATTCTTCCCCTCCTGAATATATCGGCCATCTTCTTAGAGGCATGAGCCTTGACCAATGGCTCTATAAATGACTTATCCGGATCCTCCTCTGGTGGTAGGGTGAAATTTGCCTTCAGCGCGCGGTCCAAAGATCATCTTTCTGTCTATCGTTGACAAAGACACTTGAGGGTCTTCGCTCTTAGGCTTATTCCATTGGTGGATGTCTGATCGATATCATGTCCCTAACAAGAACCCCGCACTGACGAAAGAATAATGTTTCCTTGGTCCGGCGGGGTTCAATCGGTTGGCCAGCGCCCTTGATTGCTGTGATCGTGAACCTTCATCCTGGCGCAACCTTTTCTTCGGGCCTCGTCTCGTTACCGAATTTTGGCTCGATCCGGAGGCTAGAAAGAAGAAAGAAGAGAGTTAATATGTGTACATACCAAAAAATAATGCATCAATTAGCTAGTCAGCACAGGCTTAATTAATATATTATACCTCGCCGGACTTTGCAACAGCTCCTTCCTCCGTTGCTCATCGGAGCCATCATAATCATGTCCTTCCACTCCATTGTTCGATCACCGGAGCCTGCTTCACCCTCTCCTTCCAGACCATCGATGTCGTTGAGATACGACAAGATATCACCTCGCCGAGGATTATTCCCCCACAACTGTTCTGCTTCGATGTCTCGGTGCTCCATAGTTTTCTGCAAATATTACAACATGGCAATTAATATACAAACATGACAGATGGATATATTAGTGCAAACGTAGACTAGCTAGCTCGACGCTTCTACGCTGTGGGTGGCCTCGAAAACTCTTCTACGGACCGCCTCTTCATGAATGTCCGACGTCCGGACCGACCAGGGATTTAACAAATGAACGCCATTCTGGATGTGCAGAAAATGGTCCTATTTTTCCTGATCTCATCTACCCTTCTATATGTCCGTTGTCTAGTGTCAAAGAATTAAAAAACCATGAACTTCATCATTAGCCGGAAATGACAGGCGTTAATGGTATGAAGCCTTCAAAGTTGTTTTGGAACGGAGTTCCCGATAGAATAATTCGCTTTTGGTACAAAGTTCAGCAAGAGGCCTTCCGAATATCGCTATTTGGAAGGCCTTTGCTGAAATTCATACCAAAGGCGAATTATTTCTATCCGGAACTCGTTCCAAAACAACTTTGAAGAGCTTATAGCATCATACGCCTGTTACTTCCGACTAATGATGAAGCCATGGATTTCTTCATACTTTGACAGACAACGTGGACATATAGAAGAATATATATATAGATGAGATCAGGAAAAAAAAATTGGATCAACTTGTGCACCTCCATATGGGCATTCTTGATAAATCTATATGTCAAAATCAAACTTTGACATATGATCAAACTTGACATATGATCAATGTTGTCATATGTCAAAATTCAAACTTTGACTATGATCAACTGATATATGATCAAATGTTGCATATCAAATCAAACTTTGACATATGATCAAACTTTTGATAAGATGTCCACCGCGATTAAAATAATACATAGACTTGTTTCGGCGGGGAATAGAGCGGGGTGTTGATCGACGTCCCACCTCATGTCGAAGTTACCGGAGTTATCTTCTAGTGGTTTGGGTGCCTCGGAGGTTGTCGGGTAGGGGCGGGAGGGGTAGAAGATCGACAACGGTTTTTTTTCTAGGGTTTGGGTTGGCCTCGAGAGTTGGTGGCCGCGGTATATCGAGAGGGAGGGTGAACATTTTACCTTAGTAACTAGAAAAAAAATGTTATCGGGGAGGGGGTTATATCGACCCCACCCTCATGTCAAAGTTATCGGGGAGGGGCTATATCGACAACGACATACATATAGCACATACTATAAAAAAAAATATTATCGGGAAGGGTTATATCGACCCCCCCTCATGTGAAGTTATCGGGAGGGGATATCGAGAGGGGGGTGAACATTTTACCTTAGTAACTTAAAAAAAATGTTATCGGGGAGGGGGTATATCGACCCCCCCCCCTCATGTCAAGTTATCGGGGAGGGGCTATATCGACAACGACATACATATAGCCACAACATATAAAAAAAATGTATAGGGGAAGTGGGTATTCGACCCCCACCCCCCTCAGTTGAAGTTATCGGGGAGGGGGTATATCGAGAGGGGGTGAACATTTTACCTTATAACTTAGAAAAAAAAATGTTATCGGGGGAGGGGGTATATCGACCCCCCCCCCCTCATGCAAAGTTATCGGGGAGGGGCTATATCGACAACGACATGAATATAGCCACATACATATAAAAAAAATGTTATCGGGGAAGGGGTATATCGACCCTCGCCCCACTCACCCTGTTGAAGTTATCGGGGAGGGGGTATATCGACAACGACATACATACAAGGAAAAAATGTTATCGGGGAGGGGGTATATCGACAACGACATCATACATGGAAAAAAATGGTATCCATCTATACATACATAGCCACATACATATACATGGAACAAATGCTATGAAAAAAATACATATATGAACAAAAAATTAATACACATAGTGAACAAAAAAAATACATATATGAACAAAGAATGCTCGAACAAAAAATTAATACAATAGATGAACATCCATACATACATATAGCAACATACATACATATATACATTATATATATATGAACAAAAAAGTCATCATATAAAATATGAAAAAAAAATCATCATATACACCGAGCCGGTCGGCGGCGGCTCACAGCGGGCCTGGTCCGCGAGGGCGACGGCGGGGGGGCGAGGGCACGACGAGTGGGGGCGGGCCGGGACGCAGGGGCGCGCGGACGCGCTCGGAGCGGCGACGGCGACGGCGACGGTGGGGGCGGGCGGGGCCGGGGCGCGCGGCGCGCTCGGGCGGCGACGGCGTCGGCGTGGCTCGGGGGGCGGGCAGGGGGCACGGGTCGACAGCGACGGCGTCTGGGCCAGCCTGGCGGCGTGGGGGAACTGCGATAAACTGAAAATTTTCAAAGTCTTGTCTTATATACACGAAAGCATTGGTCCCGGTTCGTGACACCAACCGGGACTATGACCTTTAGTCCCGGTTGGTGCCACCACCGGGACCAAAGGTCTCTTTCAGCAGCCCAAAGGGCGGGAGCAGGGACCTTTGGTCCCGGTTGGTGGCACCAACCGGGACTAAAGGGCGTCATTGGTCCCCGGTTGGTACCACGAACCGTGACCAATGCACCCCTTAGTCCCGGTTGGTGCCACCAACCGGGACAAAAAGCCTTGTGCTGCTCGCGTCGCGGGCCAAAAGTTTAGTCCCACCTCGCTAGTTGAGAGAGCTCGAGAGTGGTTTATAAGCGCTGTTGCGCCACTCTCTCGAGCTCCTCTCAACTGCAGGCTTCGGCCTAAACTCGCACTATGTGCTGTGGGCCTACGGCCTGCTGCGGGCCTGAATCCGGCCCATGGTTGTGTTTCTAGTCGTATTCAGGCCGTGTGGCCCAGTAGGCGGCACTTTTTTATTTTTTATTTGTTTTCTTTGTGCCTTTTTTTTATTTTGTTTCTACTTATTTATTAAAGTTATTTTGTTTTCTACTTATTTATTTTTTTTGTTTCTACTTATTTATTTTATTTTCTTTTTTTGATTTTTTATTTTATTTTATGAAAATTCTTTTTCTTTTATGTTTTGAAGAGAAAATACTTTGATAATTTTAGTTGCATAATTTTATATAATTAGTTTCAATATACAAGAGATTTAAAAAGTTGAAAAGCACTTCAAATGAACTCTGAAGAGGTTGAAAATGAGCATGATGATCATCTTTCACCCACATAGCATGTGCTAAAACTCGAAGAGGTTGAAAATGGAACAATCTCTTTCGAAGTATCAGGGTTTCGGACAAACTCACCTGTTACAAAGGGATTTCATTTTTTTGAACTAATTTGAATTCCAGGACTTTTTGCGCGCTTCAAAAGAACCATTCAAAAGCCACATCATCAATTTTCACCCTTCTGACTTCATTCTGTCTTCACTTTTCTTCGCTTGTGTCCTTTGCTTATGCGCCGTAACCATGGATATCTTCATCGCTTAACAGGGTGTTGGGTCAGCCTGACTTTGAAGGGAGGAATTCATGAAACTTTTCATAATCTTCAGACATGTCTGTCTACCCTCCACTCCATGATGTCTCTTTTCCCTGAAAGAACTATGTGTGCGCTTTGGCTCATCGTATGATGTATTCGCTCTCCTTACTTTTCTTTTCTCGGTTTGGTAGACCTGTCCTTCACTAGAAAACCGCGCCACATCATTGGCTAGACGAATGGTTCGTCTGTGTACCAAGATGTTCAGATCCACTGTTGTCATTCCGTATGTGGCTCTACCTGTACTCCGCCTCCTGACAGATTGACCCATTTGCACTTAAACAAAGGGACCTTAAAAATCATGTCCGTAGTCAAGTTCCCATATGTCCACTATGTAACCATAATATGTGTCCTTTCCCCTCTTGGTTGGCTGCATCCAAAGCAGACACCACTATTTTGGTTAGTGCTCTTTGATCTTGGCGATCGTGTAAAATGTATTCCCATTTATCTCGTACCTTGTAAGTCAATACAGTCGAAGATGGTCCCCTGGGACAACGAGTACAGCTCTATCAGAAACAGTGTTGTCACCTCTGAGATGTGTTCCAACCAACTGCCGAAAGTCCTGATGTGTTCACATGTAATCCAGTCGTCACACTGCTCCGGGTGTTTGGTGCGCAAAAATAAAAACACCGAAGAATGTTCTTGTGGTCATCGCCATACGGGGTCACCAGGTACAGTTCTGTAGAATTGTGTAGTGTGCTTGAGACCAAGAATGCCCGTCCCTGCATATTATGTCCTCTAGCGTGCTTTCAGTCAGTCTCCTCATACGCGATTGAGGGAGACCAATCTTCTAGGTCAGGAATAAAGTCAACACAAACCCAATGACATCCTCTGTTTGATGGCCCATGGAGATGCTTCCTTCTGCCTAGCGCGGTTACGGACATATTTCTTTAGGACTCCCATGAACCTTTCAAAGGGGAACATATTGTGTAGAAATACAGGGCCCAGAACGACAAAATCTCGTCGACTAGATGAACTAGGACGTGCGTCATGATATTGAAGAAGGATGGTGGGAACACATTCGAAACTGACAAGACATTGCGCACATCACTCCTTAGCCTTGGTATGATTTCTGGATCGATCACCTTCTGAGAGTTGCATTGAGGAATGCACATAGCTTCACAATGGCTAATCGAACGTTTTTCTTGATAGAAGCCCCTCAATGCAACCGGAAGCAGTTGCGTCATAATCACGTGGCATCATGAGACTAGGTTCTGAAACTTTTTCTCTCCATATTTATTATCCTTTATATTCGACGAGAAGCCAGACGGGACCTTCATACTGAGCAGGCATTCAAAGAAGATTTCCTTCTCTTCTTTGGTAGAGCGTAGCTGGCAGGACCTTCATACTTCTTTGGGCGGCATGCCGTCTTTTTCGTGCCATGTTGCAGTCCTCCCGTGCTTCCGGTGTCTTTTGTCTTTCCATACACGCCCAAAAAGCCTAGCATGTTCACGCAAAGGTTCTTTGTCCATGTGCATCACGTCAGATTGAAGAGCGGACCTCTAGGTCTTTCCATAGGGTAGGTCCCAAAATATAGATTTCTTCTTTCCACATGGGAGCGCGTCCCTCAGCGTCATTCGGAACAGATAGTCCGCCGGGACACTTTCCAAAGATTACGTTGTAAATCATTGACCATAGCAAGTACGTGATTCACCGGTACGCATGGCGGGCTTCTCCGGTGATCTGCCTCGCCTTTGAAATGCTTGCCTTCTTTTCGACATTGGGATGGTTGGTTGAGAAGAAATCAAATTGCTTCCACTGCAGGGCAATTCCAGTACGGTACCGAGCTTTGTGTTGCCATCTTCGCAATTGGGGTACAACCCTTTTGTTTGATCCTCTAACATGCGATCGAATTTCAGCTTCTCCTTTCACTTTCGCACTGTCTCCTTGCATCAACAATGACCTGGAGAGATCATCATCTGGAACATCGTCTGGTTCATCTTGATCTTCACGCTTCACCCCGTTTGCAGGCATCATCGTAGTTCAGGGGGCACATAGTTTGTTATCGTCCTCTTCTTCTTGCTGTCTTCATCATACCCCTATTTCTCGTGGCCTGGTCGCATAAATTATAGTGTGGCATGAAACCCGTTATAAAGCAGGTGAGTGTGAAGTGATTAGGATTCCGGTCAGAGTAAGACTTCGTGTATTCCCAAATAGGGGCATGGACAACACATAAAACCATTCTGTGTTTGCCTCAAGCCACCTTGACGAAAATTATGCACGCCTTAATATACTCGCAAGGTGCGTCTGTCACCGTACATCCATTGACCGGGTTATCTGCGTAGGCATTATATATATTAAAGTGTTCAAAACCATACAAAACATCTGAAACAGATAAGTGACCAAATTAATAAAGTTCATCATACATAAAACAAAGTTCATACATAGTTCTCATTGAACAAACATATAGCTCTTCAGAGCTCTAATTAAACCATACATTTTGAAACTATGAAAACATTTCAATGCACACACCAAATGACGATCATAATCGGCAACCAGGGTAACATTGACCCACGGCATAATGGATTTACCAAGTCCTCGGTATGAATGGCATATTTTCTATACTTTCAATCTTGAAGCGCATTGCATCCATCATGATCTGTTGATCAGCGCCGACATCGGCAAACATGCAACTCCAATATCATCTTCCCTCTCAATTTTTTTCAATTTTTCCTTCAAATAATTGTTTTCTTCGTTCAACTAAAGGGTTACCTATCGACAATAAGGGTCATGTTAATTTCCGGTATCACTACGCTCCGAGATAAAAAAATCTATGTCACGGTTGGTCGGCATAATTGCATAAACAACAAATGAACCCAAATAGTTATAAAATATAATATATACCACATCCGAATGCATAGAGCAGGACTGGAGGTCCGACGGGGGCGGATACCAAAAACCTCGCACAATAATAATAACAAACAATAATAATAAAGTAAGAAAAATTATACCAAGTATCTATGTAAATCCTACAAGTAAGAATTTTTTTTCTTTTAGAAAAACAACTAATCAAAGTAAGAAAATTATATAAGATCTATGTAAATCATACAAGTAAGAATTTTTTTTCTTTATTAGAAAGAATTCTTATAGAAAAGAGGCTCCCCACGGTTTCTCGGCGACGAGTCGCGCGGGCGAGATAGACGACGGTGAAGACGGGGGAGGACTTGACGTAGGGAGGGGGGGGCTAAACCTAGACAAACTCTGAGGAAAATGAAAGCTTTGAAGGTCGACTCTCACGTTAATTGGAGAGGAGAAAGCTTAAGTTAGTAGTTGCTCGCATTATCGAACACCTCATATAGATAGGAGGTAGGCTAGAGCCACCACAAACACCTCCCCGCGCCGGCCAGAAAAAACAGAGTAGGGAGTGCTCTGCTCGCTGGCGGGGTATATATAGAGCACACATGGTCCGGTTCGGGGGTTGGGAACCGGGACTAAAGGGGTCGGCTTCGTGGTTGGACACGGGAACTAAAGGCCACTTTGGTTCCGGTCGGGGATCGCAATGGATGTGGGGCCAGGAGGAGGCCCATTGGTCCCGGTTCGTGTCTGGAACCTGGGACGCAAAGGTTCAGACGAACTCGGGACCAACGCCCACGGAGCTCCGCGGCCCCCTGGGCGGCACGAACCGGACGTATGCCCCCATGTTCCCGGTCTGACTGAACCGGGACTAATGGGCTGGGCTGGCCTGGACCAAGCCGTTTTCTACTAGTAGCAATACTTGGGTGAACAGACTGAATTTCAAATTCATCCCCAACCATAGAATCAATCGCCTTATCGGAGTAAGGATTGAAGAAATTTTTTTTTTTTTATTCCAGCGGCCGCCATCGTTGCCGCAGAAGTCAAGGAGATGAATAGACTAAAACTAAGCTAATTTGGACAAAAACTATCCGCCCGCGTGGATCCAGCGGACCCTCCCCTCCCCCCCCCCCCCCTCCCCCCCCCCCCCCCCCCCCACCACCACCGACCGAGGTCGACCGGGGAGGGGGCCGACCGGAGAACGGCGGCGGGGAAACTCCCTGGGCGCGTTTGGCGCCTGGTCGAGATGCCTCGGTAGGAAGAAGAGGCGATTACGTTATTGTTGTGGGTCGTTGGCCAACCCCCGTTCACTACCGGCGATGCCTACAACCACGTTGCAGAATTTTCAGGTTTTTACGGGCTGGCACATGTGGCATTAGTTAGATTGGGGTTAGAAAGAAGGAAGGCCCCACCCCCCTGAAAATAAGGGTGGGGGAGAGGTTAATTAGTGGTTAAGGCACCCCGTTAAAGCTCGCGTGTTAGCCCGTGCGGTGGTAGGATTATTCTTCACACACTCGCACGCCTTCTCGATAAGAAGCAGCAAGAGAACGGGAACTACCGCCAAAAAAAAAGAAAAATACCCAGTATTTCCACACTCCTTTCGGCGTGCGACGGGGCCTACTTGCTCTCACGCCTCCACTCCGGGGGTCTATAAAACGCACCGGCTAGTCCATTGCCCAACAACAAACAGCCGCACCTACACTCCCACATCATCCTCTGACTTCTCTTCTCTACCTGCTAGCTTCTCGAGGACCTTGATGTAGCGCTCCTAAGCAGCTAGCAATGGCGGCCAAGGGAAGAGGAAGTGCAACCGTGGCGTGGGACGTGCTGTACTGTATGCGGCTCTTAGCACGCCGCGACGTGCGCAGAGGCGCGGGGTGTTCAACGTCTGGCGACCGTTCGGCTGGTCCTTCAACCCAACTCCTGGCCGTGCACCGGCAAGCGCTGTCAAGCCGGGCGACGTCTAGGTACGTACCTACGTATATCGTGCATGCACTGGATCGATAGTGTCTGCATGTCAGGACGATGAGAAAAGTTTTATGGCATCGAATCTGGCCTGCTTGCATGTTCAAGTATGACGCGACGGCGACGCGTGGTGGCGGTGAGCGGCGCGGGCGTACAAGGGCCGGTGCCAAACCGGCCAAGGGCGCCAATGGTTTACAAGCCGGCGCCGACCCCGTGTCACCTGCACGCGGGCACAAACTACTTCATCTGCAGGCAGCCTCCCCGGCCACGCCAGTCCGGCATGAAGATCGCCGTCACCGCCGCCTAGCTCTCCCATCGTACGCGCGATGGTTACGTGACACAACGAGAAGAAACTAAATTTGACCAAAATAAAAGGCCCGAAGCGTCGTGCTTCGGTCTTTCACACGTTCCTCGATCAATGTGTACTGTTTGAGATCCACTCGACGCGATCGTACTTGCTATGTGTGTATGGGGCCATATGTGATCGATTTTGACTCCTATATAAGAATAAAAGCATCGACAATTATTCTTCTGATTTAGATCCTTGGTCAGATGACTAATTAATCAAGGAGTTTGCGGTTAGGTCTCAGTCGATCAAGACTTAATTGACTAAGTCTCAATCATGTGACAACCATAGAAAAAGGAAAAAAAAAAAAGGAGAAAATAAAAGAATTTTTGTTTGCCCGAAACAAGATCTTATGAATTAGCATCCGATGAGACATAACCAATAGTCTCAGTCGACTGAAATAATTTAACAACATCGATTATTAATGTGTCACTCGATTGATTGCAGATCAAACATCTTTTCTGTACATAGATAATAGATAGTGGAGATGAGGGTCCGTCGTGTGAGATGCCCTAAGGAGTGTCATTAAAACAATCACACATCTGGCATAACACAGTTCAGAGGAAGATGTAGACTCTACTCGTCTACGATGTACGAAACAGAAAAATTGCAACCAACAAAGTCATGTGAAACTGCTAGGTGAAGCTATTGTCAAAGGAAATTTCAAAGGGGGGTTTACCGTGCGCGGACGAATTGACAAAATTCATTCAAATAGCTCCATACATGAACACAAACATTGAGGCATTTACGATAGATGAAAATTTTGTTTTTACTACTAACCGATCGTACGAAATACAACAGATAATATTGATGTGCATCTTTTTCGTGTAGAGCGTATCTTGAATCGAACATCGTTGTGGAGATTAAAGGGACGAGGAAAGAAGAGGAGATTAGAGAGACTTACTTGCATTGCACTGGCATACTCTCGTGCAAGGGGGCCCACATGTGTGCTCGATGTGGCTCCAACTCAACCTGAACTGGCTGGAAACTGTCCGATTTCTAGCGGGCGCCTGGCTGGGGGGGGGGGGGGGGGGGGAGTTGCTTTAAGTTTCTTGCGACAAAATCCAGACCCAACATTAAACGCAGGGACAAATATCTCATTTTCTTTCTTTCTGCGTGCTCTGGTTGACCTCTTATGCGACCTACCAAACACGCCCGTAGTGCTCCTGTTGTTGGAGATTGGAGGCAGCGAACACGTTGGAAGTGTTCAGATGTACCTGAACCTTTGTCTTGTGGTTTCTAAGTCGACGGCGACCTGACCTGTGCGACGGCCGACCCTTCGGTCGTCTTCCTCTTCCGGTCCATCCATCGACAAGGCAAGCACTAAGCACTACACTGTTTTGAGTCACGTCCGGCCCAGGGTCATCAGTTTAGTCACTAGCAGTCTCTGCCCACTACGTACATGAGTTACAGATCGAGTATCAAGACACAGCGCCAAATATTTGAAATATATATACACTCTCCAATGCGAAATTGTTGAGAGAGACTTGGAGATTGATTATATTATCATAACGTACCTGGTGCGGCTGTCCAAGTATACTTGATGGGCGCCACTTTGGCGCGCGTGGTGTTTTTATTTCCACATCTTTTCGTAGGCTAATCGTTTTCCTCAGTCACGCACGCTAGTAGGGCCGTTTTGGGCGTCCGTCACTGTCTCATCCAAACGTTCTCTTCCTAAGTCTACTCGTTAGGACTCGTCGCCGTCCAACATCGGAAGGGGGGGGGGGGGGAGTAAATTGGCGCCTCCAATGTTTGGGTCAGTTTTTTTTTAGCATGATATCATACAGTTTTGCTAAAGCATACAAATCTCTATGTGCCATAAGTATTGTAAAATGACTCTAAGTCTTATTCAGTGATCTTACATCGAGATTCGTGAGGATTTTTCTTTTTTTCTTTTTTTCCTCTTTATGCTTGATTCACTCATTTAGATTGCAATAAATAGAAGGCACATCTAGATTTGGTCCCTAGACACACCGATATAATACGTGTCTGATTTATATATAAAGAACATTGTACAAGCCATGACATACCGCCCTTCAAAACGAACAAATAGGAAATAGCCGAACGCTAGTTCTTTCATAAAAACACCAGCCAAAGTAAAACTATTAAACAAAGACTAAAGAACCTCTGAGCTTGACAACAACGTCCATTACCTGCCTCTGACACACAACAGCCACCAAAGAAAAAAACTGAGCAGATTACCCCTTCAGCACCGAGCTCGATGCGGCTCCATCGGTGATATGGCAGCTTTGCGACCTTTCAAGGTGGCTCGCCAAAGGCAAAACAATTAACTGTTGACCGAATCAGACCTCGTAAACACCCCGGACACGCCATCGAACTAACAGATCTGACAACGCCCGCACGATTACTAAGACGTCCGGAGAAGGAAACCATACTGGGCCATCCACGTACCACGAACCCAACACATATCCACCAGCCTTCAGATGCCGCCGATCAAACGAAACCCGCATCCGCTCCTGACTACCTCCCAAGCTCCGCGCCGAGCGCTGACGCAAACGCCGTCAACACTGACGGCATCCCTAGGACACGAAATCCTTGATACAGGTCACCACAAGGATGCCGCCGCCGCTGGCAACCATCCTTGCTTGAACAGGCTGGATTTCAATCATCCGCCAATCATAGGTACCCGATCTATCTTGTCGAGCAGGATATGAAGAAACTTTATTGCAGGGGCGCGGCGGCGCGCTCGGGGGCGGCGGACGGCGTCGGCGTGGCTCGGGGGGCGGGCAGGGGGCACGGGCGACAGCGACGGCGTCTGGGCAGCCTGGCGGCGTCGGGGAACTGCGATGTAAACTGAAAATTTTCACAAGTCTTGCTTATATACACGAAGCATTGGTCCCGGTTCGTGACACCAACCGGGACTAATGACCCCTTTAGTCCCGGTTGGTGCCACCAACCGGGACCAAAGGTCTCTTTTCAGCAGCCCAAAGGCGGGAAGCAGGGACCTTTGGTCCCGGTTTGGCACCAACCGGGACTAAAGGGCGTGCATTGGTCCCGGTTGGTACCACGAACCGGTACCAATGCACCCCTTTAGTCCCGGTTGGTGCCACCAACCGGGACAAAAAGCCTTGTGCTGCTCGCGTCGCGGCCAAAAGTTTAGTCCCACCTCGCTAGTTGAGAGAGCTCGAGAGTGGTTTATAAGCGCTGTTGCGCCACTCTCTCGAGCTCCTCTCAACTGCAGGCTTTCGGCCTAAACTCGCACTATGTGCCTGTGGGCCTACTGGCCTGCTGCGGGCCTGAATCCTGGCCCATGGTGGTGTTTCTAGTCGTATTCAGGCCGTGGTGGCCCAGTAGGCGGCACTTTTTTATTTTTATTTTGTTTTCTTTGTTGCTTTTTTTTATTTTGTTTCTACTTATTTATTAAAGTTATTTTGTTTCTACTTATTTATTTTTTTTGTTTCTACTTATTTATTTTATTTTCTTTTTTGTTATTTTTTATTTATTTTATGAAATTCTTTTTCTTTTAATGTTTTGAAGAGAAAATACTTTGATAATTTTAGTTGCATAAATTTTATATAATTTAGTTTCAATAATACAAGAGATTTAAAAAGTTGAAAAGCACTTCAAATGAACTCTGAAGAGGTTGAAAATGAGCATGATATCATCATTTCACCCACATAGCATGTGCTAAAACTCTGAGAGGTTGAAAATGGACAATCTCTTTCGAAGTATCAGGGTTTCGGACAAAAACTCACCTGTTACAAAGGGATTTCATTTTTTGAACTAATTTGAATTCCGGACTTTTTGCGCGCTCAAAATGAACCATTCAAAGCCACATCATCAATTTTCAACCCTTTCTGACTTCATCTGTCTTCACTTTTCTTCGCTTGTGTCCTTTGCTTATTGCGCCGTAACCATGGATATTCTTCATCGCTTAACAGGGTGCTTGGTCAGCCTTGACTTTGAAGGGAGGAATTTCATGAAACTTTTCATAATCTTCAGACATGTCTGTCTTACCCTCCACTCCCATGATGTCTCTTTTCCCTGAAAGAACTATGTGGCGCTTTGGCTCATCGTATGATGTATTTCGCTTCCTTATCTTTTCTTTTTCTCGGTTTGGTAGACATGTCCTTCACATAGAAAACCTGCGCCACATCATTGGCTAGGACGAATGGTTCGTCTGTGTACCCAAGATTGTTCAGATCCACTGTTGTCATTCCGTAATGTGGCTCTACCTGTACTCCGCCTCCTGACAAGATTGACCCATTTGCACTTAAACAAAGGGACCTTAAAATCATGTCCGTAGTCAAGTTCCCATATGTCCACTATGTAACCATAATATGGTCCTTTCCCCTCTTGGTTGCTGCATCAAAGCAGACACCACTATTTTGGTTAGTGCTCTTTGATCTTGGCGATCGTGTAAAATGTATTCCCATTTATCTCGTACCTTTGTAAGTCAATACAGTCGAAGTGGTCCCCTGGACAACGAGTACAGCTCATCAGAAACAGTGTTGTCACCTCTGAGATGTGTTTCCAACCAACTGCCGAAAGTCCTGATGTGTTCACATGTAATCCAGTCGTCACACTGCTCCGGGTGTTTGGTGCGCAGAATGTTCTTGTGTCATCGACATACGGGGTCACCAAGGTAGAGTTCTGTAGAATTGTGTAGTGTGCTTGAGACCAAGAATGCCCGTCCCTGCATATTATTGAGTCCCCTCCTAGCGTGCCTTTTCCAGTCAGTCTCCCCTCATACCGCGATTGAGGGAGACCAATCTTCTTAAGGTCAGGAATAAAGTCAACACAAACCCAATGACATCCTCTGTTTGATGGCCCATGGAGATGCTTCCTTCTGGCCTAGCGCGGTTACGGACATATTTCTTTAGGACTCCCATGAACCTTTCAAAGGGGAACATATTGTGTAGAAATACAGGGCCCAGAACGACAATCTCGTCGACTAGATGAACTAGGACGTGCGTCATGATATTGAAGAAGGATGGTGGGAACAGCAGCGAAACTGACAAGACATTGCGCCACATCACTCCTTAGCCTTGGTATGATTTCTGGATCGATCACCTTCTGAGAGATTGCATTGAGGAATGCACATAGCTTCACAATGGCTAATCGAACGTTTCTTGATAGAAGCCCCTCAATGCAACCGGAAGCAGTTGCGTCATAATCACGTGGCAGTCATGAGACTTAGGTTCTGAAACTTTTTCTCTGCCATATTTATTATTCCCTTTATATTCGACGAGAAGCCAGACGGGACCTTCATACTGAGCAGGCATTCAAAGAAGATTTCCTTCTCTTCTTTGGTAAGAGCGTAGCTGGCAGGACCTTCATACTCTTTGGCGATGCCGTCTTTTTCGTGCCATGTTGCAGTCCTCCCGTGCTTCCGGTGTACTTTTGTCTTTCCATACACGCCCAAAAAAGCCTAGCAGTTCACGCAAAGGTTCTTTGTCATGTGCATCACGTCGATTGAAGAGCGGACCTCTAGGTCTTTCCATAGGGTAGGTCCCAAAATATAGATTTCTTCTTCCACATGGGAGCGCGTCCCTCAGCGTCATTCGGAACAGATAGTCCGCCGGGACACTTTCCAAAGATTACGTGTAAATCATTGACCATAGCAAGTACGTGATCACCGGTACGCATGGCGGGCTTCTTCCGGTGATCTGCCTCGCCTTTGAAATGCTTGCCTTCTTTCGACATTGATGGTTGGTTGGAAGAAATCGAAATTGCCTTCCACTGCAGCAATTCCAGTACGGTACCGAGCTTTGTGTTGCCATCTTCGCAATTGGGGTACAACCCTTTTGTTGATCCTCTAACATGCGATCGAATTTCAGCTTCTCCTTTCACTTTCGCACTGTCTCCTTGCATCAACAATGACCCGGTGGAGATCATCATCTGGCACATCGTCTGGTTCCTCTTGATCTTCGCTTCCCCCGTTGCAGCATCATCGTATTCAGGGGGCACATAGTTTGTTATCGTCCTCTTCTTCTTCGCTGTCTTCCATCATAACCCCTATTTCTCCGTGCCTGGTCCAAACATTATAGTGTGGCATGAAACCCTTATAAAGCAGGTGAGTGTGAAGGATTTTCCGGTCAGAGTAAGACTTCGTATTCCCACATATAGGGCATGGACAACACATAAAACCATTCTGTTTGTTTGCCTCAGCCACTTCGAGAAAATTATGCACGCCCTTAATATACTCGAAGGTGCGTCTGTCACCGTACATCCATTACCGGTTCATCTGCGTGCATTATATATAATTAAGTGTGTCAAAAACCATTACAAAACATCATGAACAGATAAGTGACCAAATTAATAGAAGTTCATCATCACATTAAAACCAAAGTTCATACATAGTTCTCATTGAACAACTATAGCTCTTCAGAGCATCTAATTAAACCATACATTATTGAAACTATGTAAAACATTTCAATGCAACACAAATGCGATCATAATCGCAACCAGGTAACAATTGATCCAACGGCATAATGATACCAAGCCTCGGTATGAATGGCATATTTTCTATACTTTCTAATCTTGAAGCGCATTGCATCCATCTTGATCTTGTGATCATCGACGACATCCGCAACATGCAACTCCAATATCACTTCTCCTCCTCAATTTTTTTCAATTTTTCCTTCAAATAATTGTTTTCTTCTTCAACTAAATTTAACCTCTCGACAATAGGGTCAGTTGTAATTTCCGGTTCACATACCTCCGAGATAAAAAAAATCTATGTCACGTTGGTCGGCATAATTGTCATAAACAACAAATGAACCAAAAGTTATAAAATATAATATATACCACATCCGAATCATAGACAGGACGAGGCCGACGGGGGCGGATACCAAAACCATCGCACTATATAATAACAAACAATATAAAAGTAAGAAAAATTATACAAGTATCTATGTAAATCATACAAGTAAGAATTTTTTTCTTTTAGAAAACAATAATAAAGTAAGAAAATTATATAAGTATCTATGTAAATCATACAAGTAAGAATTTTTTTTCTTTTAGAAAGAAGATAAGAACAAGAGGCTCCCACGGTTTTGCGGCGACGAGATCGCGCGGGCGATCGACGACGGTGAAGACGGGGACGGGACGACGACGAGCTAAACCTAGACAATCTTGAGGAAAATGAAGCTTGAAGGTCGAGTTTGGAGAGGAGAAAGCTTAAGTAGTGTTGCTCGGGCATTTCATCGACACCTCATATGCATAGGAGGTGAGGCTAGAGCACCACAAACACCTCCCCTCGCCGGCCAGAAAAAACAGAGTAGTGGAGTGCTCTGCTCGCGGGCGAGGGCTATATATAGGCACAACATTGGTCCCGGTTCGTGGTTGGAACCGGGACTAAAGGTGGTTCGTGGTTGGACCGGGACTAAAGGCCACCCTTTGTCCGGTTCGGGACCAATGGATGTGGGCCAGGAGCGAGGCCCATTGGTCCCGGTTCGTGTCTGGAACCGGACCAAAGGGTTCAGACGAACCGGGACCAACGCCCCACGAGCTCCGGCCGGCCCCCTGGGCGCACGAACCGGGACGTATGCCCCCATGTGTCCCGGTTCTGACTGAACCGGGACTAATGGGCTGGGCTGGCCTGGACCAAAGCCCTGTTTTCTACTAGTGCAATACTTGGTTGAACAGACTGAATTTCAAATTCATCCCCAACCATAGAATCAATCGCCTTATCGGAGTAGGATCTGAAGAAATTTTATTCAGCGCCGCCATCGTTGCCGCCGAAGTCAGACGATGAATAGACTAAAAACTAAGCTAATTTGGACAAAAAACTATCCGCCCGCGTGGATCCACGACCCCTCCCCCCCTCCCCCCCCCCCCCCCCCCCCACCACCGCCGACCGAGGTCGCCGGCGGAGGGGGCCGCCGGAGGACCGGCGGCGGGGAAACTCCCTGGCGGCGTTGGCGCCTGGCGAGATCGCCTCGTAGGAAGAAGAGGCGATACGTGATTGTTGTGGGTCGTTGGCCAACCCCCGTTCCACTACCGGCGATGCTACACACACGCAGAATTTTCACGGTTTACGGGCTGGCACATGTGGCATAGTTAGATTGGGGTTAGAAAGAGGAAGGGCCCCACCCCCCTGAAAATAAGGGGGGGAGAGGTTAATTAGTGGTAAGGCACCCCGTAAAGCTCCGTTGTTAGCCCGTGCGTGTAGGATTATTCTTCCACTACTCCACGCCTTCTCGGAAGAAGAATACAGCAACAGAGAACTCCGGAGAAAACTACCAGTATTTCCACACTCCTTTCGGCCGTGCGACGGGGCCTACTTGCCCTCACGCCTCCACTCCGGCGGGTCTATAAAACCGCACCGGCTAGTCCATTGCCAACAACCACCAGGCCGCACCTCACTCCCACATATCTCCTCTGCTTCTCCTCCTACCTGCTAGCTCTCGAGTGACTCTTTGATTGGTAGGCGCTCCTAAGCTAGCTAGCAATGGCGGCCAAGGGAAGAGGCAGTGCAACCGTGGTCGTGGGCGTGCTGCTCGTCTGCGTGCTCCTTAGCGCCGCGGCGGTGGCAGAGGCGCGGCGGGTGTTCAACGTCGGCGACCGTCGGCTGGTCCTTCAACACCAACTCCTGGCCCACCGGCAACGCGTCAAGGCCGGCGACGTCCTAGGTACGTACCTACGTATATCGTGCATGCATGGATCGATAGTGTTCTGCATGCAGACAGATGAGAAGAAGTTTTGATGCATCGAATCTGGCTGCTTGCAGTGTTCAAGTATGACGCGACGGCGCACGACGTGGTGGCGGTGAGCGCGGCGGGGTACAAGGCCTGTGCCAAACCGGCCAAGGGCGCCAAGGTCTACAAGTCCGGCGCCGACCGTGTCACCCTTGCACCGGCACAAACTACTTCATCTGCAGCATCCCCGGCCACTGCCAGTCCGGCATGAAGATCGCCGTCACCGCCGCCTAGCCTCTCCATCGTACGCGCGATGTTACGTGACACAACGAGAGAAACTTAATTTCTGACCAAAATAAAAGGCCGAGCGTACGTGCTTCGGTCTTTCACACTCCTCGATCAATGTGTACTGTTTGATTTCCACTCGACCGATCGTACTTGCTGTTGTATGGTGCCATATGTGCTGATTTGTACTCCTATATACAAGAATAAAAGGCATCGACAATTATTCTTCTGATTTAGCTCCTTTGTTTCCACCTCCATTGTTCGATCACCGGAGCCTGCTTCACCCTCTCCTTCCAGACCATCGATGTCGTTGAGATACGACAAGATATCACCTCCGCCGAGGATTATGTCCCCCAACAACTGTTCTGCTTCGATGTCTCGGTGCTCCATAGTTTCTGCAAATATTACAACATGGCAATTAATATACAAACATGACAGATGGATATATTAGTGCAAACGTAGACCTAGCTAGCTCGACGCTTCTACGGCTTGGGGTGGCCTCGAAAACTCTTCTACGGACCGCCTCTCTCATGAATGTCCGACGTCCGGACCGACAAGGGATTTAACAAAATGACGCCATTCTGGATGTGCAGAAAATGGTCCATATTTTTCCTGATCTCATCTACCCTTCTATATGTCACGTTGTCTAGTGTCAAAGAATTCAAGAAAACCATGACTTCATCATTAGCCGGAAATGACAGGCGTATAATGGTATGAAGCTCTTCAAAGTTGTTTTGGAACGGAGTTCCCGATAGAATAATTCGCTTTTTGGTACAAAGTTCAGCAAAGAGCCTTCCGAATATCGCTATTTGGAAGGCCTTTGCTGAAATTCATACCAAAAGGCGAATTATTCTATCCGGAACTCCGTTCCAAAACAACTTTGAAGAGCTTCATAGCATCATACGCCTGTTACTTCCGACTAATGATGAAGCCATGGATTTCTTCAATACTTTGACAGACAACGTGACATATAGAAGAATATATATATAGATGAGATCAGGAAAAAAAAATTGGATCAACTTGTGCACATCCATAATGGGGGCATTCTTGATAAATCTATATATGTCAAAATTCAAACTTTGACATATGATCAAACTTTGACATATGATCAAATGTTGCATATGTCAAAATTCAAACTTTGACATATGATCAAACTTTGATATATGATCAAATGTTGCATATGTCAAAATTCAAACTTTGACATATGATCAAACTTTGATATATGTCCACCGCGATATAAAATAATACATAGACTTGTTCGGGCGAGAGGGGGTTGATCGACGTCCCACCTCATGTCGAAGTTACCGGAGTTATCTTCTAGTGGTTTGGGTGGCCTCGAGAGTTTGTCGGGTAGGGGCGGGAGGGGGTAGAAGATCGACAACGGTTTTTTTCTAGGGTTTGGGTGGCCTCGAGAGTTGGTCGCCCGGTATATCGAGAGGGAGGGTGAACATTTTACCTTAGTAACTTAGAAAAAAAATGTTATCGGGGAGGGGGTATATCGACCCCACCCCTCATGTCAAAGTTATCGGGGAGGGGCTATATCGACAACGACATACATATAGCCACATACATATAAAAAAAATATTATCGGGGAAGGGGTATATCGACCCCCCCCTCATGTTGAAGTTATCGGGGAGGGGGTATATCGAGAGGGGGGGTGAACATTTTACCTTAGTAACTTAGAAAAAAATGTTATCGGGGAGGGGGTATATCGACCCCCCCACCCCTCATGTCAAAGTTATCGGGGGAGGGGCTATATCGACAACGACATACATATAGCCACATACATATAAAAAAAATGTTATCGGGGAAGGGGTATATCGACCCCCCCCCCTCATGTTGAAGTTATCGGGGAGAGGGGTATATCGAGAGGGGGTGAACATTTTACCTTAGTAACTTAGAAAAAAAATGTTATCGGGGAGGGGGTATATCGACCCCCCCCCCCTCATGTCAAAGTTATCGGGGAGGGGCTATATCGACAACGACATGAATATAGCCACATACATATAAAAAAAATGTTATCGGGGAAGGGGTATATCGACCCTCCCCCCTCATGTTGAAGTTATCGGGGAGGGGGTATATCGACAACGACATACATACAAGGAAAAAATGTTATCGGGGAGGGGGTATATCGACAACGACATACATACATGGAAAAAAATGGTATCCATCTATACATACATAGCCACATACATATATACATGGAACAAAATGCTATGAAAAAAAATACATATATGAACAAAAAATTAATACACATATGAACAAAAAAAATACATATATGAACAAAAGAATGCTCTGAACAAAAAAATTAATACATATATGAACATCCATACATACATATAGCCACATACATACATATATACATTATATATATATGAACAAAAAATTCATCATATAAAATATGAAAAAAAAATCATCATATACACAGAGCCGGGGCGGCGGCGGCTCACAGCGGGGCCGGCCGGCGAGGGCGACGGCGGGGGCGGCGAGGGCAGCGACGGTGGGGGCGGGCCGGGGCGCAGGGGCGCGGCCGGGCGCGCTCGGGAGCGGCGGACGGCGACGGCGACGGTGGGGGCGGGCCGGGGCGCAGGGGCGCGGCCGGGCGCGCTCGGGAGCGGCGGACGGCGACGGCGACGGTGGGGGCGGGCCGGGGC
>CM022301.1:594196834-594227478 GCA_011799875.1 Thinopyrum elongatum
CGGAAGGCGACTGGAGAAAGGGGGGGGCGGGCCGGGAGGGAGGGGAGCGGGCCGGGCGCGATCGGGGGAGGCGGACGGCGTCGGCTGGGCTCGGGGGCGGGCAGGGGCCGGCGGACAGCGACGGCGTCTGGGCAGCTTGGCGGGTCGGGGAATGCGATGAATGAAACTGAAAATGTTAACAAGGTCTGCTTAATACACGAAGGAATTGGTCCCGGCTTCGTGACAACAACCGGGACTAATGACCCTTAGTCCCGGGGTCCACCAAACCGGGACAAAGCGCTCTTTTCAGCGCCCAACGGGCGGAAGCAGGGACCTTTGAGTCCGGTTGGTGGCACCTACGGGACTAAAGGGCGTGTGCATTGTCCCGGGTTGGCTACCACGAACCCTGGTACCAATGCACCCCTTTTTAGTCCGGTGGTGCCCACAACCGGGGGACAAAAAGACCTTGTGCTGCTAGCGTCGCGGCCAAAAGTTTAGTCCCACCGCGCTAGTTGAGAGAGCTGAGAGTGCGTTTATAAGCGCTGTTGCTGCCCCACTCTCTCGAGCTCCTCTCACTGCAGGCTTTCGGGCCAAACTCGCACTATGTGCCTGTGGGGCCCTACTGGCATGATGCCGGGCCTGAATCCTGCCCATGGTTGGGTTTATAGTAGTATTCAGGCCGTGGTGGCCCAGTAGGCGGCAACTTTTTTATTTATTTTGTTTTTTTTGTGCTTTTTTTTATTTTGTTTATACTTATTTATTAAAGTTATTTGTTTCTACTTATTATTTATTTGTTTCATTATTTATTTTATTTTCTTTTTTGATTTTTATTATTTTATGAAAATTGTCTTTTTCTTTTAATCCTGTTTTGAAGAGGAAATACTTTGATAATTTTAGTTGCATAAATTTTATATAATTTTAGGTTTCAATAATACAAGAGATTTAAACGTTGAAAAGCACTTTTCAAATGAATCTGAAGAGGTTGAAAATGAGCATGATATCATATCACCCACAAGCATGTGCTAAAAAACTCTGAAGAGGTTGAAGAAAATGGACAATCTCTTTCGAGAAGTATCAGGGTTTCGGACAAAAACTCACATGTTCACAAAGGGATTTCATTTTTGAACTAATTTGAATCCGGACTTTTTGCGCGCTCAAAATGAACAAATTCAAAGCCACATCATCCAATTTTCAACCCTTCTGGACTTCATTGGCTTCACTTTTCTCGTGTGTCCTTTGACTTTTATTGCGCAGTAAATAAAAACCATGGATATCTTCAGCGCTTAAAGGGTGCTTGGCGTCAGCCTTGACTTTGAAGGGAGGAAAGGAATTTCATGTGAAACTTTTCATAATCTTCAGACATGTCTGTCTTACTGCTTGTTGTTCCACTCCCATATGCTCTTTCCCTGAAAGAACTATGTGGCCTTGGATCATCGATGATTGGTATTCGCTTCCTTACTGTTCTTTTCTAGGTTTGGTTAGACATGATCCTTCACATGAAAACCTGCGCCACATGTCATTGGCTTAGGACGAATCGGTTGTCTGTGTACCCAAGATTGTAAGATTCCACTGTTGTCATTCCGTAATGTGGCTAGACCTGTACTCCGCCTCCTGACAGATTGACCCTTTGCACTTAAACAAAGGGACCTTTAAAATCATGTCCGGAGTCAAGTTCATATGTCACTATGTAACCATAATATGTGTCCTTTCCCCTCTGGTTGCTGCATCAAAGCAGACACCCACTATTTTGTTAGTGAGCTTTTGATCTGGGCGATCGTGTAAATGTATTCCCATTTATCTGTATCCTTTGGTAGTTCAATACAGTCGAGATGTCCCTCTGCGACAACGAGTACAGGCCATACAGAACAGTGTTGTCACTCTGAGAGTTGTTCCAAACCAACTTGCCGAAAGTCCTGATGTCGTTCACAGTAACAGTCGTCACATGCTCCGGGTGTTTGGTGCGCCAGAATGTTCTTGTGTTCATCGACATACGGGTGTCACCAAGGTAGAGTTCTGTAGAATTGTGTTGTAGTGTGCTTGAGACCAAGAAGCCCGTCCATGCATTTATTAGTGAGTCCCTCATAGCGTGCCTTTTTCCAGTCAGTCTCCCCTCATACCCGATTGAGGGAGACCAATTCTTAAGGTCAGGAATAAAGTCAACACCAACCCCAATGACATCCTTGTTTGAGGCCCATGGAGAGGCTTCCTTCGGCCTCCTAGCGCGGTTACGCGACATATTTTTTAGGACTCCCATGAACCTTCAAAGGGGAACATATGTGTAGACAAACATGGCCCCAGAAGACAATCTCTCGTGACTAGAGGAAACTAGGAAGTGCGGTCTGAATTAGTGAAGAGGAGATGGGGGAAAAGCAGATCGAAACTGACAAGACATTGCGCCAATTACTCCTTAGGCCTGGTATGATTCTGGATCGATCACCTTCTGAGAGATTGCATTGAGGAATGCACATAGCGTCACAATGGCTAATCGACGTTTTCTGAGAGAAGCACCCCAATGCAACGGAAGCAGTTGCGTAATAATACGTGGCAGTCGATGAGACTTTAGGTTCTGAAAATTTGTTTCTGCCATATTTATAGTCGCCTATATTCGACGAGAAGCAGACGGGACCTTCATAATGAGCAGGCATTCAAAGAAGATTTCCTTCTTTCTTTGTTAAGAGCGTAGCTGGCAGGACCTTCATACGGTTTGGGGCATGCCGTTCTTTTTCGTGCAATGTTGCAGGTCCTCCCGTGCTTCCGGTTGTATCTTTTGTCTTTCCATACACGCCCAAAAAGCCTAGCGGTCACGCAAATAAGGTTCTTTGTCAGTAGCCTCACGCGATGGAGAGCGGACCTCTAGGTCTTGTCAGTAGGGTCGGTCACAAAATATAGATTTCTTCTTCCACAATGGTGAGAGCGCGCCCTCAGCGTCATTCTTTATGGAACAGAAGATAGTCGCCGGGCCACTTCCAAAGATACGTGTAAATCATTGACACCATAGAGCAAGTACGTGCTCCACCGGTACGGCATGGGGGCGGCTTCTTCGGTGATCTGCCTCGCCTTTGAAATGCTGTGCCTTTCTTTCGACATTGAGGTTGGTTGGAAGAAGAAATCGAAATTGCCTTCCAATGCAGGGCAATCCAGTACGGTTAACGAGCTTTGTGTTGCCCTCTTCGCCAATTGGGGTACAACCCTTTTTGTTGATCCTCTAACATGGCGATCGAATTTCAGCTTCTCCTTTTCACTTCGCACTGTCTCCTTGCATCAAACAATGACCCGGTTGGAGATCATCATCTGGCAATCGTCTGGTACTGCTGATCGTCAAGCTTCCCCGTTGCAGGCGATCATCGTATTCAGGGGCACATAGTTGGTATCTATCTTCTTTCGCTGTCTTCCATCATAACCCCTATTTCTCCGTGCCTGGTCCAAAACATTATAGTGTGGCATGAAACCCTGATTAAAGCAGGTGAGTGTTGAAGGATTTTCGGGTCAGAGTAAGACTTCGTAATTCCCACATATAGGGCATGGGACAACACATAAAACCATTTGTTTGTTTTGCCTCAGGCCACTCGAGAAAAAAATTATGCACGCCCTGTTAATATACTCGAAGGTTTGCGGCTGTAAACGTACATCCATTAAGGTTCATCATGCGTGCATTATATATAATAAGTGTGTCAAAAAACATTACAAAACATCATGAACAGTAAGTGACCAAATTCATAGAAGTTTCATCATCACATTTAAAACCAAAGTTCAGACATAGTTCTCATTGAACAACATATAGATCTCAGAGCATCTAATTAAACCATACATTATTGAAAATATGTAAAAATTTCAATGGCAACAACAAATGCCGATCATAATCGCAACCAAGGAACAATTGATCCTCCAACGGCATAATGATACCAAAAGCCTCGGTATGAATGGCATATTTTCTATACTTTCTCATCTTGAAGCGCATTGCGCCATCTTGATATGTGATCATCGAACGACATCCGCAACATGCCACTCCAATATCATTCTTCTCCTCCTCAATTTTTTTCAATTTTTCCTTCAATAATTGTTTCTCTTCAATAATTAACCTCTCGACAATAGGGGCAGTTGTAATTTCGGTTCACTACCTACGAGGGATAAAAAATCTATGTCACGTTGGTCGGCATTAATTGTCATAAACACAAAAATGAAACCAAAAGTTATAAAATATACTATATACCACATCCGAATCTAGACAGGACGAGGCGACGGGGCGGCTACCAAAACCATCGCACTATATAATAACAAAACATAATAAAAGTAAGAAAATATACAAGTATTATGTAAATCATACAAAAGGAAGAATTTTTTTCTTGTAGAAAACAATAATAAAAGTAAGGAAAAGTATATAAGTAATCTATGTAAATCATACAAGTAAGATTTTTATTTTTTAGAAAAGAAGATAAGAACAAGAGGCTCACCACGGTTATGCCGGCGACGAGATCGGAGAGCGGGGCGATCGACGACGTTTGTTTTTTGAAGCCGGGGACGTTGTGTATCGTGACGACCGCTAAACTAGACAAATTCTTGAGGGAAAAATGAATGCTTGAAGGTCGAGTTGGAGAGGAGAAAGTTTAAGTGTGTTGCGCGCGGCATTTCATCGAACACCTCATATGATAGGAGGTGAGCTTCAAGAGCACCACAAACACCTCCCCTCGCCGGCAGAAAAAAACAGAGTAGTCGGGAGGGGCTCTGCTGCGCGGGCGAGGGAGAGGGCATATATCTAGGCACAACATGGCCCGGTTCGTGGTTGGAAACCGGGGGACTACAAGGTGGTTGTGGTTGAACGGGCTAAAAAAGGCCACCCTTTCGGTCCCGGTTCGGGACCATGGATGTGGGCCAGGAGCGAGGGCCCATTGGTTCCCGGTTCGTGTGTTGGAACCGGACCCAAGGGTTCAGACGAACCGGGAACCAACGCCCCACGGCTCAGGCCGGCCCCTGGGCGCACGAACCGGAGGCGTATGCCCCCATGTGTCCCGGTTCCTGACTGAACCGGGACTAATGGGATGGGCGGGCTGGACCAAAAGCCTGTTTTTACTATGCAATCTTGGTGACACAGACTGAATTTCCAAAATTCATCCCCAACCATAGAATCAATCGCCTTATCGGAGTTGATCTTGAAGAATTGAAGAAATTTTATTCAGCGCCGCCATCGTTGCCGCCGAAGTCAAGACGATGAATAGACTAAAACTAAGCTACTTTGGACAAAAAACTATCCGCCCGCGTGGCGTGGAATCCAGCGAAAGCTACCCCCTCCCCCCCCCCCCCCCCCCCCCCCCCCCCCCCCCCAACCCCACCGACGACCGAGGTCGCCGGCGGAGGGCGGGCCGCGGAGGACGGCGGCGGGGGGAAAACTCACTGGCGGCGTGGCGCTGGCGACTGATCGCTGTAGGAAGATAAGAGCGATTACGTGATTGTGGGGGTCGTTGGCCAACCCCCCGTTCACTCCGGCGATGACTACACACACGGGCAGAATTTACAGGGTTTACGGGCTGGCACATGTGGCATTAGTTAGATTGGGGGTTAGAAAGAGGAAGGCCCCCACCCCCCTGAAAATAAGGGGGGGAGAGGTGATAATTAGTGGGGAAGGCACCCGTAAAGCGCCGTGTAAGCCCGTTGAGTGTGGATTATTCTCTCCACTACTCCACGCCTTCTCGAAGAGAATACAGAACAGAGACACCTCCGGAGAAAACGACCAGTATTTCCACACTCCTTTCGGCCGTGCGACGGGGCCTACTTGCATCCACGCCTCCACTCCGGCGGGTCTATAAAACCGCACCGGCTAGTCCAAGTGCCAAAAACACCACGGCCGCAACCTCACTCCCACAGATCTCCTCTGCTTTCCTCCTACTGCTAGCTCTCGCGTGACTCTTTGATGTAGGCGCTCCTAACTAGCTAGCAATGGCGGCCAAGGGAAGAGCAGTGCAACGTGGTCGGGGGTGATGCTCGTCTGCGTGCTCCTTAGCGCCGCGGCGGGGTGGCAGGGCAGAGGCGGCGGTGTCAACGTCGGCGACGTGGCGGCTGGTCCTCACACCAAACCTACTGGCCCACCGGCAAGCGCTTCAAGGCCTGGACGCCGTCCTAGGTACGTACCTACGTATATTACTGCATGCATGGATCGATGTGTTCGGCATGAAGACAGATGGCGAAGAAGTTTTGAATGCAGACCGAATCTGGCTGATTGCAGTTCTCAAGTATGACGCGACGGCGCACGAACATGCTTGGCGGTTGAGCGCGGCGGGGTCAGGCCTGTGCCAAAACCGGCCAAGGGCGCCAAGGTCTACAAGTACGGCGCCGACCGTGTCCCCTGCACGCGGGCAACAAAATACTTCTCATGCAGCATCCCGGCAACTTGCCAGTCAGGCATGAAGATCGCCGTCACCGCCGCCTAGCACCTCCAATCGTAGCGCGATGTTACGGGACAAACGAGAGAAACTTAATTTCTGACCAAAAAAAAGGGCCGAGCGTCGTGCTTCGGTCTCAAAGTCCTCGGATCAATGCTGGTTACTGTTTGATTTCCACTTCCGACCGATCGTACTTGTGTGTATGGTGCCATATGTGATGATTTGTTTACCCTATATACAAGAATAAAATGGCATTCGACAATTATTCTTCTGCTTTAGCTATTTGTCAGATGACTAATTATAAAGGGGTGCCTGGTTAGGTCTCGTCGATCAAGACTCTAATTGACTAAGTCTCAATCATTGGGACATTTTACCATAGAGAAAAGGGAAAAAAAAAAAAAGGAAAAACTTAAAAAAAGAATTTTTTTTGCACGAAGCAGATCTTATTGAATATAGCATCGAATGAAGACATACCAAGTCTCGTCGATGAATTTAACAAAATCGATTATTAAATGTGTCACCGTTGATGCATGATCAACATCTTGTCTGTACATAGATAGATAGATAGTTGGAGGATATGAGGTCGTCGTTGGAGAGCCCTAAGGGAGTGGCATTCAAACATTATCACAACATCTGCATTATACACAGTTCATGAGAAGATGGAGATTACTCGTCTACGATCGTCGAAACAGAAACTATGCAACACAAAAGTCATGTGAAAACTGGCGAGAGAGCTATTGTCAAGGACAATTTCAAACGGTGACCGTGCGCGACGAAATTTGAAAAAATTCATTCAAAATAGATCCATACATGAACACAAATTGAACATTACGATAGATGAACTACTAAACGATCGTCTGAATGAAAACATAACATTGATGTGCATCTTTTTTTCGTGTAGAGCTTATCTTGAATCGAAGCATCGTGGTAGATAGAAGGGACGCAGGAAGAAAGGAGATTGAGAGGAGCTTACATTTGCATTGCACTGGCATACCTCGTGCAGAGGGGGCCCCTAGTGTGCCGATGTGCCCAACTCAAACCGATGGCTGGAAACTGCCCGATTTCTAGCGGGCTCTGGCGGGGGAGTTGCTTAAGTTTCTTGCATCAAGACCCAACAGTAAACGCAGGCCAACCAAATAGCTCATTTCTTTCTTTCTGCGTGGCTCTGGTGACCTCTATGCGACTACCAAACGCCCCGTAGTGCTCCTGTTGGTTGGAGGATATGGAGCAGCGAACAACGTTGGAGTGCAGATGTACCTGAAACTTTGTACTGTGTTTATAGTCGCGGCGACCTGACCTGCGACCGACCTTCCGGTTAGTTCTTCCTCTTCCGGTCCCATCCATCGACAAGCAAGCACTAATCACTACATGTTTTGATGTCACGCGGCCGGGGTCATCAGTTAGCACTAGCATCTTGAACGCACTACGACATGAGTTACAGATCGGAGGATTCATATACACCACTGCCAAATATTGAAATATATATACACTGCTCCAATGCGAAGTTGTGGAGGAGACTTGGGAGATTGATTATCTTATCATACGCCATACCTGGTGCGCTTGTCAAAGTATACTTGAACGCACTTTGGCGCGCGTGGTGTTTTATTCCACATCTTTGTCGTTTAGCTAATCGTTTTTCCCAGCACGCACGCTAGTAGTGGCCGGTTATTTGCGTCGTCACCGGTCTCCCATCAAACGGTCTCTTCCAAAGTCTACTCGTGTAGGACTCGTCGCCGTCCAACATCGGAAAGTTAATGGCGCCTTCAATGTTGTGGGTCGTTTTTTCTACATGTCTAATCACAGTTTTGTAAAGCACATCTAGATGTGCCATAAGTATGCACATCTAAGTCTTATGTCATTGACTACATCGAGATCGTGAGGATATTTTCTTTTTCTTTTTTTCCTCTTGATGACTTGATTCACTCATTTAGATGTCAATAAAAGAGCACATTAGATGCCCTAGACCACACCGATATAATACGTTTGTCTCTTTTATATTAGAAAGACATTGTACAAGCCTGTAATACGACCTGTCAAACTGAACAAATAGGAAATAGCCGAGACGCAGTCTTTGCATAAAGAAACACCAGCCCAAAAAGTAAAACTATGAACAAAGACTAAAGAAACCTTTCTGAGCTTCTTGAAACAAAGTCCTACCTGCTCTGCACCACAACAGCCACACCAAAAGAAAAAAAATGACAGATTTACCTTCACACCCGAGCTCGATGCGGCTCCATCGCGATATGCAGCTTTGCGGACCTTCAAGGTGGCTCGCCAGGCCCAACAAATTACTGTTGAACGAATCTAGATCCCGGGCAAACACCCGGAACGCCCATAGAACTACAGATCTGACAACCCCACATGACTAAGACGTCTGAGAAGGGAAACATTACCTGCCATCCAGTACACGAACCAACACATAATCCACATCTCAGATGCCGCCCGATGCCAAACGACAACAGCATCCGCTCCTGGACTACCTCCCAAGCTCCGCGCCGGCGCTTGAAAGCAAAACGCCGTCACAATGACGGATCCGAGGACACAGGTCCACCACAAGGATGCCGCCGCCCGTGCACCATCCTTGCTTGAACAGGCTGGATTTCAAATCCATCCCCAATCATAGGAAACCGATCATATTGTCGGGAGGATATGCAGAAACTTTATGAGGCCGCAATCGCCTCGCGAATGGTAAGCCAAGACGCATAGGAACAGCCTAAAAACTAGCAATGTTGGCCTTTTAAAACTATCCACACGCATGGATCCGACGACCCTCCCTCACCACCGACGACCGAGGTGGTCGGCGAAGGAGAGCCACCGGAGGGCGGTGGTGAGAAGGGTTCGCGAGGCCAGGCGAGATTCGCCTTCTTTGCTCTCTTCGAAGAAGAAAACGAACGATTTATGTCGTTGGGTCGTGGCCAACCCCCCCTTCCACCACTAACACTCTACTATCCGTATACGTTCCAGCAGAAAAAATACTACACTGCCGAGAAAACCCGTATTCCACCACACCTTTTGGCTACTTGCCCTCACGCCTCCACTCGGCGGGCCTATTCTAAACCGCCCGGCAACAACCATCGCTAACACACCGGCCTATAAACTAATTGGCCTTTGATTGCGTGCAGTGTTCAAGTACGACGGACGGCGCCACGACGTGGTGGCGGGTAGCTGCGCGGGGGGACAAGGCCTGCGGCCAAGCGGCAAGGGAGCCAAGGTCTACAAGTCCGGCGCCGACCGCACCCTCGCACGCGGCACAAAACTACTTCATATGCACGAATCCCGGCACTGCCAGTCCGCATGAAGATCGCCGTCACCGCTGCTAGCCTCATCCGTCGTCCATTGTGCACGTCAATGCGTACGCGCCGAATGCTACGTGACACAACGAGCGGAAAATGAATTCTGTAATAACCAAAATAAAAGGCCGTACGTGCTTCGTTCTTTCAAGTCCTAGATCAATGTGGCACTGTTTGATTTCTTACTCGACCGACCGTACTGTGTTTGTACGGGCCCTATGTATGATTTGTACTCATATATACGAGAATAAAATGCAGGCAACAATTATTCTTCTGCTTTTGCGATTGTCGGTGCATGAATTATAAAATGCAGTCGATTTGCCTGAGAGTGCCCCAAGGCCGAGATGCAGACGTCGTGCGAGAGGTGAGCTGGAGGAGTGAGGCGGGGACAATGTGGCAATGTTCTTATCTATTCGCCGGCACATATCTGCCGGTCATAAATGAGCATATCTCGCCTCGCAAAACCAGTGCTGGCACGGACCGATTCCTGGCGCGTGAGGCTTGCCTGCACCCACCCACTGCCAGTCTTTGCTCTCATGGAGATGAAAACTCTGCATACATCATTGATGGCGTGTGTTCTCACGAATCACATGTCATGACGGTCCATCCTAGTGTAGACTACCCAATTGCGCCGTCCGGACGGACGGACCGGGTTGCTTCGACTGGTGGCTGCCAGTACCCTAACAGCCCCCCCGCTCCGCAAGGGCTTCGCCTCGCTTACTATCATCACCGCCTGGGCCATTTGGAAGCACGGAATGGCATTCCTTCTTTAGGGGCCTTCAACCTCCAATGGCGAGTTGCTGGGACACAGATAAGCTCAGGCCAACGCGATGGGGATGGCGGGCGACAAAGGAATAGATATGGATCATTTCCTGTAAAAGGCCCGATATTTGTAATTGGGGTTGAGCAACACCCCCCCCCCCACCCCTCCCTCCGGCTCAACAGTGTTCCTAAAGGCCGACTCTATGACGCAGGCTACTTGGTGATGCCCTACTTGTATTCTCTCACTCTTCGATCAATGGAATGATATGCCCAAGAACCGATTCGCGAAAAAAAAACATATATCATACCCATAATCGTCAATTAAAACTTGCGATGAACCTTTCATAAAGCCTTCGAGAGAAAGGTAAAACAAATGCATATGCCCTATGCGAACGAAAGTACCATTCGACCTCGAGCTCATATACTCCGCGACTAATCGGACAATGTGCTGGTAACAATGCCTCTTATCGCGCCGGCCAAATATTCAAAACTTACATGTGCCCTCGGTGGGAGCAATATTTTGTGAATCGCGAGGCAATTGAGTGGCCGGGCAGATGTGTGTCCATTGCACCTGCGTTGCGCTACGAATTTGCACGGAAGAAGAAAACGAGAGCATATCCGGCGTTCATTTCTCTTATGATGTGTCGATGCTAACTGCCATAAAAAATAGGACAAACGATGTATACAACGGCACATACATCATAACACTGGTACAGATGGTTCTTTACCATACCCTAAGTTTTTATTAGCCCCCGTGGATGGCATTGATATTATTGTTTAGTTTTTTTTTCCACGGTCACATAGAATTGGTGATTTTTTCCAGGTGTTCATATATAATTTCAAGGGGTGGGTAGGATACACCGAACCGGATTAGTCCATGGCCCCATGGGAGAAACAACCTCCTCGTCCAATAAGGGACTCGTCCGACATAAACTAGACATTTTGGTTTGGTTGGTTGTGCCGTTTCCGGTTGAATACGTCGGAACCGGAAATCGCCTATTATCGTGCCGGTGGGGGAAAATAAATAGCGATCAAATGCAGCCCCCCCTCCCAGCAGGAGCAGCTGGTAGAAGGGTTGGGTTATATTTTTTTCGTCGAAGCTGTATTTTCTTTCTTCCATTTTTCTTGTTTGTTTATATATATAGTTTTCATTTCCATTTGAAAAAAAACATTTCTAATTTTTGGAATATTTCAGTAAAGTTAGATTATTTGAATTGACAAAACATTTTTTGAAATAGGTGAGACAGTTTTCAAATTCAGGACATTATTTTTAAAATGATTTTTGAATGCCAAAACAAGTTTAAATTCACAAATATTTTTGAAAACGGGTGAATCATTTTTCAAATTCATGAATGAAAACTTATTAAATCACGGAAAACCGGGGAAACAATTTTTCACATGCATGACTATTTTTGAAATTAGAGAAATTTTATCAAATCTTGTGAAAGGTTTTTTAAAATCATGATCTTCTATGATTTCATTAAACAATTTTCAAACTTTCAAAACAAAAAAAACATGATTTTTTGGACGGAAATATTTTTTATCCTGAAAGCGGAGCGAGGCCCCCGGACTGGCCCAGTGGGTTATTTTGTTCTCTAGCTTCATCTTATGTACACATTAAATTTTATTAATACAAATCAAACTTTTTTAATGGACGTTAACTATTCTTTTAATAACGCTGAACATGTTTCTATATATGTGCCCCAAAATGTACAATGAACATTTTTTAAAAGCAGTGTAATATTGTATAGACGAACTGAAACTCGTTTTAAAATTATGGTGAACTTTATTAAATATACGCTGACATTTCTAATGCACTGATACTTTTGTGAAACACACACCAACACATGTTTGCAAAAAACGAAATGGGAAAAAAAAAAAACGATGAGGCAAACAGGCAACCAAAATAGTAATTGTTTTTACAAGAAGCGCACAGGTGAAGGCTCGCCAGTATTTGGCCGCCCATTGGCACTGGCTTTCAGGTGCCGAACGGAAGGTCTCTTTTTTTTTTTTTTTTTAATGGCAGGAAGGTCTGAACTGGGTGTTCTTCCGCTCGCTCTACGCCTTGGACTAGGAGACAGAGAAAGGAATCCTCAAAAAAAAAATCCCCTCCCCTAAAAAAAAAAAGGAGACAGAGACAGGAGGGCAGTAAAAAAACAGCTCTGCGTCGGACCGCATCACAGCCGTACGTCCCACGCGCACGCTGCCTTTGACCGGCCGCGGTTTGGTACGCCGGCCGGGCCGAAGGGACAGGGCCAAGCAGCTTATCGGAGACGCCGCCGGGTTCCGGTGCGTGGTGGTTGGTTGGAGATGGAAAGGCAGCGACCCCGCAGCTAACGGCCCCCCGTTACAAAACACGCTGTAACTGCAGAGGTACCAGAACTTATGTGTTTCTAGTCGACGGACGACCTCACTGACCTTTCCAGTCTCTGCCATTCCATTTTCAATCACCGGCGGCAAGCCCATCACACCACTTGATGTCAAGCCAGGGGTAGCCATAAATTATAAGCAAAAAGACCATCGAGAGCATGCAAAACCCTATGTATAGAGTTAGGATCGGCCGAGTATCATGCACAAGGGGGTGAGAGTTAGTTCCACGCGCCATTTAGGTATACTACCAAATATGCTGTGCGTTGCAAACAGGAGAAGAAAAACCAGACGTGAAGCATGCCCCTAAAGACCTCATATGTGGGTGCCACTTTCCCTCTTCGCCAATGGCTGCGATGTTAGTTAGTGGTGCACACTATTTCAGATGAACATGATTCAATACCAAGCGATGGCTTCATCGTCATGCTCAGCACCACTTTCATAAGCTCCTCCTGCACCGACACATTAATTCTGTGGATGTGTAACGACCCCACCCATATTCATTGCCATTCGTAAACACCACCGTCTCATTGCTACCGGGGGGCAAAGCAAGTCCAAAAAACCAATGATGTAGTTTTTGGGGGAGCAACCATGTTCCCAGATTACTGGGAATTAGTACATCCGATAGAGGTGGCTATGCATGAGGGTGGTCAGGATAGAAGCTATGGACAGGATAAAAAAACCCGAGCTTGACCATGCTAAGGATTGACCTTATATTGTAATGATTAAGATTGGTTCGCCCCAAGTTAATACTATTCCTGGTATTTAATGACACATAAAGAAAAAAATGAGGGAGATTATTATGGCATCCACATGTATAATATCAAGGATATACGTCTTCAATGTAATACGATGCCACTATTACATTAATCACAGTAATCAACACAAACAGAAAATTTATAGTACGGGATCCTTGTATTATTAGAAAGAAAAGAGCCCAACATGTTTTCACAAACAGACCAACAACATGCAGGTAAGTAGTAATCTCAACGATATTTTATAATATTACATTGAGGAAACTTTACAAAATGAACATGGTAGCTGCTTTGATCTGGTTCTAAGGACACTTACGCCGTTCATTTTTGTTTTGAGAGATGTCTTGGTAAGTTGGGGGGGGTAATATGATCACATACAAAACCTACATATAAGCATAGGATCCATAAGCAATGTAAAATAAATTGCCAAGATAGCAACATATTTAGTGCAAATTCGGTGGAATGTAATTAAATTACCACTTTTGCATGAAGCATCGGCTATTATTTTTTAAAAAAACTATTAAGTTTGTCCAGGATAGATGGATTGTCTTATACTACCTTTTCGTATAAATGTGGAATTTTTAGATAGATATGTTCGTCAGCATTAGATAGTGGATTCATAGCTACAGTTATATTACAAGCATATATACTTCCTCTGTAGCATACATATACGTGTGGGAATTGTAAATAGGATTAATGTTTATCTTTTATTTTATTTTGTATTAGAACCAAATTAATGATGTTTTTATGCTAGTATTAGACTAAAATAATGACATTAGGAACTGATTCGCATACAAAAAGTTTAAAAGGAAAATATACTTCACAGTCCGTGTTAATTATACATATAGCAAGCAAGCATCAGACATCCTACCGCATGTTCATGCTATACATAATGCAAGCAAGCACCAGGCGGCTAGGCTGGGAGGAGCTCCTGAGTTCCACGACCAGAAATCGCGGCCCTCCTCTGCACTAGGCTCACCCCTGGCGAGTATATCAGCGAACGGCGATAGCCTCCGGCGAACTGCCGAGGAGCATCGGCATTGGCACCGATTGTGCCGCAAGCGAAGGCTCCTGCCGAACGAAACCTGTCTGGTACGCCACACCGCCTGAGCTAACGGCGGAGGGGTGGGCGCGCTGGCGCGGTGCGCGCGCTCTATCGGCGACGACTACCGACGATCGCCATCAAATGGATTCGGCGGCACTGCACCCACCACGCACGACGTTGCACCCCAACGGCTTGTGCTACTATAACGAAGACGTGCTTGCCATCAAGCAGCGCCACGCCGCTTCCCAGTGCGTGCCGTGTAAGGTCGGACATCGACATAGCTGGTGGATGTGGATGGCCCGGGAGTTTTGTGCGACCGCGGGACGGCTGCACGGCCGGTTGCGAGCCTGGACTCGTGCAGGCGCGGCCCTCGTCTCAGCGACAGCCACGACGCCTCCTACATCGACTCGAGCTTGCGGGCAGCTCCGCATGAAGTTGTTTTTGACGAGGTTACCCATCGTGACAAGATGAGACATCCAGGACAGTCGGATGTTCGCATGCGGACGGACTTACGGACGTCGTTGAGTCACGGACGCGGGCTTTCTACGTGGAAGACAGGCAGCCGTAGTCCTGCGTTTGTCAACGATCTCGCGGGGGGATGACAGGCCGCCACTACCGAAATGATATTCCGTGAGATCAGCCTCGGCTTTGCCTCGTCGACTCGTCTGCTGTGCTCGGTCTCTCCTCCCGGGCATCGTATTTATGAAAGTTCAACTAGAGTCTGACCATGAGGGATAGTACCGAAGGATTCTTGGTTTTTTTATTAATTGTGAGAAGAAACGATTGGTTTCCAAGAATACGACTTTGACCACTAAACCGTTACGTGAGTTCATGGCAGCGTTGAAGGAGGCAGCCCATAGGGGCGTGTGAGATGAGATGGGAAGATGAGAGCACATTATGTTCAAAAGGGCAGTGGAGCTTTTCTATGAAAAGTGTTGTGACAAACCCAAGAATACTATTCCTGTTAATACTCCCTCCGTTCCTTGATATAAGGTGTGTAGTGTTTTTTTGAGAGAAAAATCCGAAATATAAGATGTATTGCGTGCACCACTGTTTGGATAATTTTTTATGGATTTGATTAACATTTACTTATATAAGCAGCTCCTCATTTTATCATGTCAATTAGGTCAGTTGAATATCGCCCAAACTTGTGAAATATCCCTCCAGTGCGTTCTTAAATTTCCGTGCCAAAAAACTATACACCCTATATTTAGGAACGGAGGGAGTACGTAATAGATCACGGCTGTTAATCTTTATGATTAACATAAAATCAACGAATAGAAAATGTGACGTATGGAGAACTCGAAAGCTCCATCCTTAATATTAGGTTATAGCTCTTATACAGTCGTCGGTACTAAAGTGGGAAGTTAGGGACCGCCTAAAAGTCAGGTGCCTGAATTATCGCGTCAGCTGAATTTCTAGAGCATTGGATCTTCATCCAACACGGACGAGGCCTAACGACGCGGCTAGCCACCTGCTCCTATTGCCTTGCTCGTATCGCATCCCTGCCCTGCCCCCCCCCCCCCCCCCCCCCCCCCCCGGTCATCGGGCGTGCCACGTCGGCTAGCACTCGATCAAGGACTCCCCGTCTCGCGCATGGGGCAAAGCGCAAGTCAACCGGTGCGTCGATTTTTTTGATGAAACGGACTCTCGCCCCGCATTATAATAAAAAATAATGTTATGAAACATGCTCTGATGTTTAGCAAAACCCGGAAAGTTAAGCTTATTTGAAGTAGTATTTTTTAACACAGTACAAACGCATACGCTCATAGATAGACATATACACTCACTCATATGAACGCACGCACGCACACCCTACCCCTATGAGCACCTCCGAGAGACTGAGCCGACACATCATCTTGAGATTGACGAAATTGGCACAGACGCCTTTGTAGAAGACGCGAACGTCTCCTAACACTGAAGGCACATCGTGCATGAAATAAATCCAGAAAAATGCGAGCACCAGTGTCAAGTTTAGAACTTGAACTCTGCTGGTAGGCCAGGGATAGCACTGTCCTCCTAACCATCCAATCATAGGATGATTCGCAAGTTTATTTGAAGTTATTTTTTTTACATGCTTATTTGAAGAGAGATGGATCGATGGATTAAACGTATAGTGCGCAGTCCAATTATAGTTGGACGCCACTTCTTGCTTAGTTTTTCTCCGTCCACACTTCTGTGTTCATAGTTACTAATAAGTTTTGGTCCACCGCTAAAGCTAAGTGGCGGGTGGCGTTCGTCCCGTCCCATCAAGAAGTTTCTCTTCAAGTCTACTAGTATAGGGCTGGCGTTCGGTTATTATGGTTAATACGGTTCGGGTTTATTCGGTTTTTTATAATTTCGTTTTAAAAAAGAAATGGAACCGAAAACAAGACACAAAGTTAAGAAACCGACAATTATTAAACATAATGGAGTATATCGGTTCGGTTTCTTCGGTTAAACCGAACTACATTGCACGCGCAGTGTAAGCGTAATGATCATGAGCACTTTTGGGGGATTGAATTTGTGTAGAAGGAATAAAATAGTCACAAGAGCTAGGAGCAAACATCAGGCATGCTTTATTCGTCCCAAGCAAACTAGTGAACATAATTACAGTGAAAAAAAAAAACAATCACATGAAACGTTGCCATGTATTATGTAAGGAAGAACACGTGTGATGTGATGTTGACTCCAAACTGTAATCGATACACTAGTAGTTCTTGAGAACCAAAGAGGCATGCATACATACATGATATACATGGACATTAATTAGTAGATTGGGAGATTAGAACTCAGAGCCGTCGTAAATTACATGTGATCTAGCGGCTAGCCGGATTGTCCGCCACAACCAACAGGGATTTGACCGGGTATTCTAGCTCGCGCGGAGCAGGCCGGATGTTAGTTGTTTGCCATGGCTGGAGAGGCCGCCGCATATTACTTTTTGGAGAGACCTCCGCGATGGAGTGAACATGGTATTTACATTGTGCAATCCTACATATCAGTTTGTGCGGTTTATCGGTTTTGTGGGCCTTGGAATGAAAACCGAACACAAACCAAACACCGAACAACCTTTAAATTCCACCGAACAAAAACCAAACCCACCCAAAAATTACCCGACATATCGGTTAATACGGTTCGGTTCGGTTTTCGGTTCGGTTATTTTTTTTTTTTAACTGTGCCCAACCCTAATCATTGTGATGACTTGTCCAGGTCGTCGGGTCCAAGACGAAATAATGGCGCGCTCCATTGTTGTGGGTCGTTGGCCAACCCCCGTTCCCATCTACTCTACGCATCGCAAGAAAATACTAGAGCCCTCCCAAGGTAGAAAACCAAAGTTTTCCACACTCCTTTCGGCCGTGCGACCGGCCTACTTGACCTCACGCCCCACTTCCGGGGCGGGTCTATAAAAACCGAACGGCCGGCTAGCCATGCCAACCACCAACGCACTCCCTCTCGCATATTTCTCCTCTAAACCGCCTCTCCTGTTACTGCGGGCGATCGGTTTAGTGCTAACTAGATAGCAATAGCAGCGGCAGGAAAGAGGCCCCCCAGTGACAACGCTGCCGTGGGTCCTCGGCGGCTTCTTCTCGGCACGCTGTGGCGGATAGGCGGCGGTTTGATGTTCAACGTGGGAGACGGGTTGAGGGTGGTCCTCAAACAACTCCTGCCCACCGGCAAGCGCTTCAAGGCCGGCGACGTCCTAGGTATTACACCCGTCCCTGCAAGTGCATGCATGCATGATGCATCGACTTACTATCCTGCATGCAAACTAATTGGCCTTTGATGCGTGCAGTGTTCAACTACGAATATCATTCTATTTAATATTCCCGTTTCTACATCCGCGACGGCGCACAACGACGTGGTGACGGTGATCGCGGGGTGGGGGTACAAGGAATGCGCCAAGCCGGCAAACGGCGCAAGGTTTTGTACAAGTCCGGCGCCGACCGCGTCAACCTCGCCCGAAGGACAACTACTTCAGGGCAGCATCCCCGGCACGCCCAGTCCGGCAGAAGGATCGCCGTCAACGCCCCGCCTAGCAGTCATCGTCGAGCAGCATCTTTACGTGACACGACGAGCGCAGCTTGATTCCTATAACAAAATAAACGGCCGAGCGTACATACTTCGGTCCTATCGATATACAGGTGCCCGGTCAGTGTAGTCATATTAATTGCCGTACGGTGTGTACTGTTTGTTTTCCCACTCCATCGATCGTGATTGCTCTTTTAGACTAACCACGGTGGAGAGTAACATACATATACACATATCCCTACACTATATTACTATCTTCATAGTGGGTAGTAACATAAGTGGGGTGTCATGCAAAGCTTTATTTATTAGGTTATAATTTCATATTTTATTAGTATGTGTGATGTTAATCATAGTATGAGTAAAACTTAGCTAAGAGATCTCCAATTCGGACGCTGCGGTAGCGCTATTTTTTTTACACTGCCGCGAAAATAGGTTCGCGCGTGGGGCGTGGGGCTGTTTGCTTTAGCAGAAGCGCTTATTTGGCGCCGCAGGTAGCGATTTTTCCGCGCTAAAATTCGAGCGCGCGCGTTCCGCACAAAACAACATTTCTCATCAACATAGGAACCAAGAAGATTCAAACACACAAAACAATAAATCAACAATTAAATAATCAGTTATATACAACTCAACAAATAGTTTAATCTTCAATACAACAAATAGTTCAATATAATACAATATTCAAACTAGTTTTCCACCTATCCATGCCCACCACTCCTCGATTAGATCCTTTTGAAGATAATCATGCGTTTCGGGCACGTCGAATGGGACTGGTAAGAGGACAATAAATCAGGCCAACTTTGCAGCCCTCAGCCGCACACTCCACGAAAAACATCCAACAAACCTTTTCTTATACTGGGGAAAGTCTTAAATCTTAACTACGGGGCTATCTCGATGATCATGTTATGCATGTACACAAGCGTTCATTGATGTATCAAATGATTTTTTGATCTCAAACTCTAGACGCCCCTAATATAGCAAACGAGCTTGCAAAATACCCAAAAGCTCTCTCCAATCTTTTCTAGCCGCCGCCTGAGCATTGTGGAAAGTAAGTTTTTTTCTTACCTGCGGTGCCGGTTCAACGGTTTCACAAATGTTTGCAACATGTGTAGATGCCATCCCGCAGAGATGAGCCATAGTGTACGTATGACATTTTCTACAAACTCCACGTTGTTAGTTTCACCATTTGCAATCTATTATGCGTGAGTACGATTAATAACGTTGATGTATGAAAGATCCAGGATTCCAAAAAGGAATGCCAAATCCCAGTCTCCTGAAGGCTTGCTTCAAGGGATTATAGTGGGAACCCTATTTTCTGGCAGTTGGATGGAAATTGTCCGTGCCTGGTCTTAGGTGCAGTTCTTCCAACTCCATGCATGCAATCTATTGAGCAAGCATACCTGGGAACCCCGAAGCTGTTCCTCCTCAAAAGCGCACCAACCGGGACTAAAGGGTGCATTGGTACCGGTTCGTGGTACCAACCGGGACCAATCACGCCCTTTAGTCCCGGTTGGTGCCACCAACCGGGACCAAAGGTCCCTGCTTCCCGCCTTTGGCTGCTGAAAAGAGACCTTTGGTCCCGGTTGGTGGCACCAACCGGGACTAAAGGGGTCATTGTCCCGGTTGGTGTCACGAACCGGACCAATGCTTCGTGTATATAAGCAAGACTTGTGAAAATTTTCAGTTTCATCTGCAGTTCCCCGCCGCCGCCAGGCTGCCCAGACGCCGTCGCTGTCGCCCGTGCCCCTGCCCCGCCCCGCGAGCCCACGCCGACGCCGTCCCCCCCCCGCCCCGGCCCGCCCTCCCCCCCTCCCCCCACCCTCCCATCGCCTCCGCCTCTCCTCCCGCTCCCCGCCCCGCCCCCCCCCCCCCCTCCCCTCCCGTCTCCGTCCCCCTCCCGCCCTCCGCCGCCTCTCGCCCCTCTCCCCGGCTCTGTGTATATGATGATTTTTTTTCATATTATATGATGAATTTTTTGTTCATATATATATAATGTATATATGTATGTATGGCTATATGTATGTATGGATGTTCATATATGTATTAATTTTTGTTTCAGAGCATTCTTTTGTTCAAGTATTATTTTTTTGTTCCTATGTGTATTAATTTTTTTGTTCATATATGTTTTTTTTTCATAGCATTTGTTCCATGTATATATGTATGTGGCTATGTTGATAGATGGATACCATTTTTTCCATGTATGTATGTCGTTGTCGATATACCCCCTCCCCCGATAACATTTTTTCCTTGTATGTATGTCTTTGTCGATATACCCCCTCCCCGATAACTTCAACATGAGGGGGGAGGGTCGATATACCCCTTCCCCGATAACATTTTTTTTATATGTTGTGGCTATATTCATGTCGTTGTCGATATAGCCCCTCCCCGATAACTTTGACATGAGGGGGGGGGGGTCGATATACCCCCCTCCCCGATAACATTTTTTTTTCTAAGTTACTAAGGTAAAATGTTCACCCCCTCTCGATATACCCCTCTCCCCGATAACTTCAACATGAGGGGGGGGGGTCGATATACCCCTTCCCCGATAACATTTTTTTTATATGTATGTGGCTATATGTATGTCGTTGTCGATATAGCCCCTCCCCGATAACTTGACATGAGGGGGGGGGGGGTCGATATACCCCCTCCCCGATAACATTTTTTTTAAGTTACTAAGGTAAAATGTTCACCCCCCCTCTCGATATACCCCCTCCCCGATAACTTCAACTGAGGGGGGGTCGATATACCCCTTCCCCGATAATATTTTTTTTATATGTATGTGGCTATTGTATGTCGTTGTCGATATAGCCCCTCCCCGATAACTTTGACATGAGTGGTGGGTCGATATACCCCTCCCCGATACACATTTTTTTTCTAAGTTACTAAGGTAAATGTTTCACCCTCCTCTCCGATATACCGCGAAACCAACTCTCGAGGCACCCAAACCCTAGAAAAAAACCGTTGTCGATCTTCAACCCCCTCCCCCCGCCCCTACCCGACAACTCTCGAGGCCCCCAAACCACTAGAAGATAACTCCGGTAACTCGACATGAGGTGGGGACGTCGATCAACCCCCTCTTCGCCCGAAACAAGTCTTTGTATTATTTTATATCGCGGTGGACATAATCAAATTTTGATCATATGTCAAAGTTTGAATTTTGACATATGCAACTTTGTCATATATCAAAGTTGATCATATGTCAAAGTTTGAATTTTACATATGCAACATTTGATCATATGTCAAGTTTGATCATAGTCAAAGTTTGGAATTTTGACATATATAGATTTATAGATGCCCCATTATGGATGTGCACAAGTTGATCCAATTTTTTTTTCCTGATCTCCTATATATATATTCTTCTATATGTCACGTTGTCTGTCAAAGTATGAAGAAATCCATGGCTTCATCATTAGTCGGAAGTAACAGCGTATATGCTATGAAGCTCTTCAAAGTTTTTTGGAACGGAGTTCCGGATAGAATAATTCGCCTTTTGGTATGAATTTCAGCAAAGGCCTTCCAAATAGCGATCTAGATTGCGCCCACTCTCTCGAGCTCCTCTCAACTGCAGGCTTTCGGGCCTAAACTCGCACTATGTGCCTGTGGGCCTACTGGGCCTGCTGCGGGCCTGAATCCTGGCCCATGGTTGGGTTTCTAGTCGTATTCAGGCCGTGGTGGCCCAGTAGGCGGCACTTTTTTATTTTTATTTTGTTTTCTTTGTTGCTTTTTTTTATTTTGTTTCTACTTATTTATTAAAGTTTATTTTGTTTCTACTTATTTATTTTATTTTGTTTCTACTTATTTATTTTATTTTCTTTTTTGATTTTTTATTTATTTTATGAAAATTCTTTTTCTTTTAATGTTTTGAAGAGAAAATACTTTGATAATTTTAGTTGCATAAATTTTATATAATTTTAGTTTCAATAATACAAGAGATTTAAAAAGTTGAAAAGCACTTCAAATGAACTCTGAAGAGGTTGAAAATGAGCATGATATCATCATTTCACCCACATAGCATGTGCTAAAACTCTGAAGAGGTTGAAAATGGACAATCTCTTTCGAAGTATCAGGGTTTCGGACAAAAACTCACCTGTTACAAAGGGATTTCATTTTTTTGAACTAATTTGAATTCCGGACTTTTTGCGCGCTCAAAATGAACCATTCAAAGCCACATCATCAATTTTCAACCCTTTCTGACTTCATCTGTCTTCACTTTTTCTTCGCTTGTGTCCTTTGCTTATTGCGCCGTAACCATGGATATTCTTCATCGCTTAACAGGGTGCTTGGGTCAGCCTTGACTTTGAAGGGAGGAATTTCATGAAACTTTTCATAATCTTCAGACATGTCTGTCTTACCCTCCACTCCCATGATGTCTCTTTTCCCTGAAAGAACTATGTGGCGCTTTGGCTCATCGTATGATGTATTCGCTTCCTTATCTTTTCTTTTTCTCGGTTTGGTAGACATGTCCTTCACATAGAAAACCTGCGCCACATCATTGGCTAGGACGAATGGTTCGTCTGTGTACCCAAGATTGTTCAGATCCACTGTTGTCATTCCGTAATGTGGCTCTACCTGTACTCCGCCTCCTGACAGATTGACCCATTTGCACTTAAACAAAGGGACCTTAAAATCATGTCCGTAGTCAAGTTCCCATATGTCCACTATGTAACCATAATATGTGTCCTTTCCCCTCTTGGTTGCTGCATCAAAGCAGACACCACTATTTTGGTTAGTGCTCTTTTGATCTTGGGCGATCGTGTAAAATGTATTCCCATTTATCTCGTATCCTTTGTAAGTCAATACAGTCGAAGATGGTCCCCTGGACAACGAGTACAGCTCATCAGAAACAGTGTTGTCACCTCTGAGATGTGTTTCCAACCAACTGCCGAAAGTCCTGATGTGTTCACATGTAATCCAGTCGTCACACTGCTCCGGGTGTTTGGTGCGCAGAATGTTCTTGTGTTCATCGACATACGGGGTCACCAAGGTAGAGTTCTGTAGAATTGTGTAGTGTGCTTGAGACCAAGAATGCCCGTCCCTGCATATTATTGAGTCCCCTCCTAGCGTGCCTTTTCCAGTCAGTCTCCCCTCATACCGCGATTGAGGGAGACCAATCTTCTTAAGGTCAGGAATAAAGTCAACACAAAACCCAATGACATCCTCTGTTTGATGGCCCATGGAGATGCTTCCTTCTGGCCTAGCGCGGTTACGGACATATTTCTTTAGGACTCCCATGAACCTTTCAAAGGGGAACATATTGTGTAGAAATACAGGGCCCAGAACGACAATCTCGTCGACTAGATGAACTAGGACGTGCGTCATGATATTGAAGAAGGATGGTGGGAACAGCAGCTCGAAACTGACAAGACATTGCGCCACATCACTCCTTAGCCTTGGTATGATTTCTGGATCGATCACCTTCTGAGAGATTGCATTGAGGAATGCACATAGCTTCACAATGGCTAATCGAACGTTTTCTGATAGAAGCCCCCTCAATGCAACCGGAAGCAGTTGCGTCATAATCACGTGGCAGTCATGAGACTTTAGGTTCTGAAACTTTTTCTCTGCCATATTTATTATTCCCTTTATATTCGACGAGAAGCCAGACGGGACCTTCATACTGAGCAGGCATTCAAAGAAGATTTCCTTCTCTTCTTTGGTAAGAGCGTAGCTGGCAGGACCTTCATACTGCTTTGGAGGCATGCCGTCTTTTTCGTGCCAATGTTGCAGGTCCTCCCGTGCTTCCGGTGTATCTTTTGTCTTTCCATACACGCCCAAAAAGCCTAGCAGGTTCACGCAAAGGTTCTTTGTCATGTGCATCACGTCGATTGAAGAGCGGACCTCTAGGTCTTTCCAGTAGGGTAGGTCCCAAAATATAGATTTCTTCTTCCACATGGGAGCGCGTCCCTCAGCGTCATTCGGAACAGATAGTCCGCCGGGACACTTTCCAAAGATTACGTGTAAATCATTGACCATAGCAAGTACGTGATCACCGGTACGCATGGCGGGCTTCTTCCGGTGATCTGCCTCGCCTTTGAAATGCTTGCCTTTCTTTCGACATTGATGGTTGGTTGGAAGAAATCGAAATTGCCTTCCACTGCAGCAATTCCAGTACGGTACCGAGCTTTGTGTTGCCATCTTCGCAATTGGGGTACAACCCTTTTTGTTGATCCTCTAACATGCGATCGAATTTCAGCTTCTCCTTTTCACTTTCGCACTGTCTCCTTGCATCAACAATGACCCGGTGGAGATCATCATCTGGCACATCGTCTGGTTCCTCTTGATCTTCAGCTTCCCCCGTTGCAGCATCATCGTATTCAGGGGGCACATAGTTGTTATCGTCCTCTTCTTCTTCGCTGTCTTCCATCATAACCCCTATTTCTCCGTGCCTGGTCCAAACATTATAGTGTGGCATGAAACCCTTATAAAGCAGGTGAGTGTGAAGGATTTTCCGGTCAGAGTAAGACTTCGTATTCCCACATATAGGGCATGGACAACACATAAAACCATTCTGTTTGTTTGCCTCAGCCACTTCGAGAAAATTATGCACGCCCTTAATATACTCGAAGGTGCGTCTGTCACCGTACATCCATTACCGGTTCATCTGCGTGCATTATATATAATTAAGTGTGTCAAAAACCATTACAAAACATCATGAACAGATAAGTGACCAAATTAATAGAAGTTCATCATCACATTAAAACCAAAGTTCATACATAGTTCTCATTGAACAACATATAGCTCTTCAGAGCATCTAATTAAACCATACATTATTGAAACTATGTAAAACATTTCAATGCAACAACAAATGCGATCATAATCGCAACCAAGGTAACAATTGATCCAACGGCATAATGATACCAAGCCTCGGTATGAATGGCATATTTTCTATACTTTCTAATCTTGAAGCGCATTGCATCCATCTTGATCTTGTGATCATCGACGACATCCGCAACATGCAACTCCAATATCATCTTCTCCTCCTCAATTTTTTTCAATTTTTCCTTCAAATAATTGTTTTCTTCTTCAACTAAATTTAACCTCTCGACAATAGGGTCAGTTGTAATTTCCGGTTCACATACCTCCGAGATAAAAAAAATCTATGTCACGTTGGTCGGCATAATTGTCATAAACAACAAATGAACCAAATAGTTATAAAATATAATATATACCACATCCGAATCATAGACAGGACGAGGGCCGACGGGGGCGGATACCAAAACCATCGCACTATATAATAACAAACAATAATAAAAGTAAGAAAATTATACAAGTATCTATGTAAATCATACAAGTAAGAATTTTTTTCTTTTAGAAAACAATAATAAAAGTAAGAAAATTATATAAGTATCTATGTAAATCATACAAGTAAGAATTTTTTTTCTTTTAGAAAGAAGATAAGAACAAGAGGCTCACCACGGTTATGCCGGCGACGAGATCGGCGCGGGCGATCGACGACGGTGAAGACGGGGACGGGACGTGACGGACCGCTAAACCTAGACAAATCTTGAGGAAAATGAAGCTTGAAGGTCGAGTTTGGAGAGGAGAAAGCTTAAGTAGTGTTGCTCGGGCATTTCATCGAACACCTCATATGCATAGGAGGTGAGCTAGAGCACCACAAACACCTCCCCTCGCCGGCCAGAAAAAACAGAGTAGTGGAGTGCTCTGCTCGCGGGCGAGGGCTATATATAGGCACAACATTGGTCCCGGTTCGTGGTTGGAACCGGGACTAAAGGTGGTTCGTGGTTGGAACCGGGACTAAAGGCCACCCTTTGGTCCCGGTTCGGGACCAATGGATGTGGGCCAGGAGCGAGGCCCATTGGTCCCGGTTCGTGTCTGGAACCGGGACCAAAGGGTTCAGACGAACCGGGACCAACGCCCCACGAGCTCCGGCCGGCCCCCTGGGCGCACGAACCGGGACGTATGCCCCCATGTGTCCCGGTTCCTGACTGAACCGGGACTAATGGGCTGGGCTGGCCTGGACCAAAGCCCTGTTTTCTACTAGTGCAATACTTGGTTGAACAGACTGAATTTCAAATTCATCCCCAACCATAGAATCAATCGCCTTATCGGAGTAGGATCTGAAGAAATTTTATTCAGCGCCGCCATCGTTGCCGCCGAAGTCAAGACGATGAATAGACTAAAAACTAAGCTAATTTGGACAAAAACTATCCGCCCGCGTGGATCCAGCGACCCCTCCCCCCCCCCCCCCCCCCCCCCCCCCCACCACCACCGACGACCGAGGTCGCCGGCGGAGGGGGCCGCCGGAGGACGGCGGCGGGGAAACTCCCTGGCGGCGTTGGCGCCTGGCGAGATCGCCTCGTAGGAAGAAAGAGCGATACGTGATTGTTGTGGGTCGTTGGCCAACCCCCGTTCCACTACCGGCGATGCTACACACACGGGCAGAATTTTACAGGGTTTACGGGCTGGCACATGTGGCATAGTTAGATTGGGGTTAGAAAGAGGAAGGGCCCCACCCCCCTGAAAATAAGGGGGGGAGAGGTTAATTAGTGGTAAGGCACCCCGTAAAGCTCCGTTGTTAGCCCGTGCGTGTAGGATTATTCTTCCACTACTCCACGCCTTCTCGGAAGAAGAATACAGCAACAGAGAACTCCGGAGAAACTACCACCGTATTTCCACACTCCTTTCGGCCGTGCGACGGGGCCTACTTGCCTCACGCCTCCACTCCGGCGGGTCTATAAAACCGCACCGGCTAGTCCATTGCCAACAACCACCAGGCCGCACCTCACTCCCACATATCTCCTCTGCTTCTCCTCCTACCTGCTAGCTCTCGAGTGACTCTTTGATTGGTAGGCGCTCCTAAGCTAGCTAGCAATGGCGGCCAAGGGAAGAGGCAGTGCAACCGTGGTCGTGGGCGTGCTGCTCGTCTGCGTGCTCCTTAGCGCCGCGGCGGTGGCAGAGGCGGCGGTGTTCAACGTCGGCGACCGTGGCGGCTGGTCCTTCAACACCAACTCCTGGCCCACCGGCAAGCGCTTCAAGGCCGGCGACGTCCTAGGTACGTACCTACGTATATACGTGCATGCATGGATCGATAGTGTTCTGCATGCAGACAGATGAGAAGAAGTTTTGATGCATGCGAATCTGGCTGCTTGCAGTGTTCAAGTATGACGCGACGGCGCACGACGTGGTGGCGGTGAGCGCGGCGGGGTACAAGGCCTGTGCCAAACCGGCCAAGGGCGCCAAGGTCTACAAGTCCGGCGCCGACCGTGTCACCCTTGCACGCGGCACAAACTACTTCATCTGCAGCATCCCCGGCCACTGCCAGTCCGGCATGAAGATCGCCGTCACCGCCGCCTAGCCTCCTCCATCGTACGCGCGATGTTACGTGACACAACGAGAGAAACTTAATTTCTGACCAAAATAAAAGGCCGAGCGTACGTGCTTCGGTCTTTCACACGTCCTCGATCAATGTGTACTGTTTGATTTCCACTCGACCGATCGTACTTGCTGTTGTATGGTGCCATATGTGCTGATTTTGTACTCCTATATACAAGAATAAAAGGCATCGACAATTATTCTTCTGATTTAGCTATTTGTCAGATGACTAATTATAAAAGGGTGCGGTTAGGTCTCAGTCGATCAAGACTTAATTGACTAAGTCTCAATCATGTGACATACCATATAGAAAAAGGAAAAAAAAAAAAGGAAAAACTAAAAAGAATTTTTTTTGCACGAAGCAAGATCTTATGAATATAGCATCGACTGAGACATAACCAAGTCTCAGTCGACTGAAATTTAACAACATCGATTATTAAATGTGTCACTCGATTGATGCATGATCAACATCTTTTCTGTACATAGATAGATAGATAGTTGGATGATATGAGGGTCGTCGTTGGAGATGCCCTAAGGAGTGTCATTAAAACATATCACACATCTGCATATACACAGTTCATGAGGAAGATGTAGATCTACTCGTCTACGATCGTCGAAACAGAAAATATGCAACACAAAAGTCATGTGAAACTGCGAGATGAAGCTATTGTCAAAGGAAATTTCAAACGGTTGACCGTGCGCGACGAATTTGACAAAATTCATTCAAAATAGCTCCATACATGAACACAAAATTGAGCATTTACGATAGATGAAACTACTAACCGATCGTCTGAATGAAAACATAACATTGATGTGCATCTTTTTCGTGTAGAGCTTATCTTGAATCGAAGCATCGTTGTGTAGATTAGAAGGGACGAGGAAGAAAGGAGATTAGAGAGGAGCTTACATTGCATTGCACTGGCATACTCTCGTGCAAGGGGGCCCATCATGTGTGCTCGATGTGGCTCAACTCAACCTGACTGGCTGGAAACTGCCGATTTCTAGCGGGCCTGGCTGGGAGTTGCTTTAAGTTTCTTGCGATCCAGACCCAACAGTAAACGCAGGCAACCAAATAGCTCATTTTCTTTCTTTCTGCGTGGCTCTGGTTGACCTCTATGCGACCTACCAAACACGCCCGTAGTGCTCCTGTTGGTTGGAGATATGGAGGCAGCGAACACGTTGGAAGTGCAGATGTACCTGAAACCTTTGTACTTGTGTTTCTAGTCGACGGCGACCTGACCTGCGACCCGACCTTCCGGTCGTCTTCCTCTTCCGGTCCATCCATCGACAAGCAAGCACTAATCACTACACTGTTTTGATGTCACGCCGGCCAGGGTCATCAGTTAGCACTAGCAGTCTCTGCCCACTACGTACATGAGTTACAGATCGAGTATCATATACACACGCCAAATATTGAAATATATATACACTGCTCCAATGCGAAGTTGTTGAGAGAGACTTGGGAGATTGATTATATTATCATACGTACCTGGTGCGCTGTCCAAGTATACTTGAACGCCACTTTGGCGCGCGTGGTGTTTTATTTCCACATCTTTTCGTAGCTAATCGTTTTCCCAGCACGCACGCTAAGTAGTGGCCGGTTTGGCGTCGTCACGTCTCCCATCAAACGTTCTCTTCCAAGTCTACTCGTGTAGGACTCGTCGCCGTCCAACATCGGAAAGTAATGGCGCCTCCAATGTTGTGGGTCGTTTTTTTTACATGATATAATACAGTTTTGCTAAAGCACATCTAGATGTGCCATAAGTATTGCACATCTAAGTCTTATGTCATTGATCTTACATCGAGATTCGTGAGGATATTTTCTTTTTTCTTTTTTTCCTCTTTATGCTTGATTCACTCATTTAGATGTGCAATAAATAGAGCACATCTAGATTTGCCCTAGACACACCCGATATAATACGTGTCTCTTTTATATTATAAAGAACATTGTACAAGCCATGTACATACCGACCTGTCAAAACTGAACAAATAGGAAATAGCCGAACGCTAGTCTTTGCATAAAGAAACACCAGCCAAAAAGTAAAACTATGAACAAAGACTAAAGAAACCTCTGAGCTTGACAACAACGTCCATTACCTGCCTCTGACACCACAACAGCCACCAAAGAAAAAAAATGACAGATTACCTTCACACCCGAGCTCGATGCGGCTCCATCGCTGATATGCAGCTTTGCGGACCTTCAAGGTGGCTCGCCAAAGGCAAAACAATTACTGTTGAACGAATCAGACCCGGACAACACCCCGGACACGCCATCGAACTACAGATCTGACAACCCCACATGACTAAGACGTCGGAGAAGGAAACCATACCTGCCATCCACGTACCACGAACCCAACACATAATCCACCATCTTCCAGATGCCGCCGATGCAAACGACAACCCGCATCCGCTCCTGGACTACCTCCCAAGCTCCGCGCCGGCGCTGAAGCAAACGCCGTCACAATGACGGATCCCGAGGACACAGGTCCACCACAAGGATGCCGCCGCCGCTGCACCATCCTTGCTTGAACAGGCTGGATTTCAAATCCATCCCCAATCATAGGACCGATCATCTTGTCGGAGCAGGATATGAAGAAACTTTATTGAGCGCCGCCATCGCCGTCGCCGAAGCCAAGACGATGAACAGCCTAAAAACTAGCAATTTTGGCCTAAAACTATCCACACGCATGGATCCGACGACCCCCCTCACCACCGACGACCGAGGTCGTCGGCG
>CM022301.1:594227500-594260982 GCA_011799875.1 Thinopyrum elongatum
AGGAGAGCCACCGGAGGGCGGTGGTGGAAGAAGGGTTCCGCGAGGCCAGGCGAGATCGCCTTTCTTTGCTCTCTTCGAAGAAAGAAAACGAACGATATGTCGTGGGTCGTTGGCCAACCCCCCTTCCACTCCACTACACTCTACTCTACGTATACGCTTCCAGCAGAAAAATACTACACTGCCGAGAAAACCAGTATTTCCACACACCTTTTGGCCTACTTGCCCTCACGCCTCCACTCCGGCGGGCCTATAAAACCGCACCGGCCACACCATCGCTAACCACACCGGCCTATAAACTAATTGGCCTTTGATGCGTGCAGTGTTCAAGTACGACGCGACGGCGCACGACGTGGTGGCGGTGAGCGCGGCGGGGTACAAGGCCTGCGCCAAGCCGGCCAAGGGAGCCAAGGTCTACAAGTCCGGCGCCGACCGCGTCACCCTCGCACGCGGCACAAACTACTTCATCTGCAGCATCCCCGGCCACTGCCAGTCCGGCATGAAGATCGCCGTCACCGCTGCCTAGCCTCATCCGTCGTCCATTGTGCACGTCAATTCGTACGCGCGATGCTACGTGACACAACGAGCGAAAATTAATTCCTAGTAATAACCAAAATAAAAGGCCGTACGTGCTTCGTTCTTTCAAGTCCTAGATCAATGTGCACTGTTTGATTTCTACTCGACCGACCGTACTTGCTGTTGTACGGTGCCCTATGTACTGATTTTGTACTCATATATACGAGAATAAAATGCATGCAACAATTATTCTTCTGCTTTTGCTATTTGTCGGTTGCCTGAATTATAAAATGCGTCGATTTTGCCTGAGAGTGCCCCAAGGCCGAGATGCAGCGTCGTCGATGAGGGTGAGCTGAGGCGGGAGGCGGGGACAAGTGTGGCCATTGTCTCTATCTATTCGCCGGCACATATCTGCAGGTTCATAAATGATCATATCTCGCCTCGCAAAACCAGTGCTGGACGGCCGATCGCTTGGCGCGTCGAGGCTTGCTGCACCCACCCACCTGCCAGTTCTGCTCTCATGGAGATGAAACTCTGCATCACATCCTTGCTGGCTGTGTGTTCTCACGCATCACATGTCATGAGGTCCTATCCTAGTGTAGACTACCAATTGCGCCGCCGGACGGCACGACCGAGTTCTTCGACTGGTGGTCTGCCAGTACCCTCACAGCCCCCTCCTGCCTCCGCAAGGGCTTCGCCTCGCTTACTATCATCACCGCCTGGGCCATTTGGAAGCACCGGAATGGCATCATCTTTGATGGCCTTCAACCCTCCAATGGCGAGTTGCTGGACACGATCAAGATCAAGGCCAAGCGATGGGTGAGGGCGGGCGCCAAAGGAATAGATAGGATCATTCCTGTAGCCCGATCTTTGTAATTGGGGCTGAGCAACCCCCCCCCCCCCCCCCCCTCCTCTCCGGCTCAACAGTTTCCTAAAGGCCGCCTCTCTGCGCACGGCTACTTGGGATGCCCTACTTGTATTCTCTCACTCTTCTATCAATGGAATGATATGCCCAAGAGCGTATTCGCGAAAAAACATATCTCATACCCATAATCGTCCATTAAAACTTGCTATGAACCTTTCATAAAGCCCTTCGAGAGAAAGGTAAAACAACTGCATATGCCCTATGGAACGAAAGTACCCTTCTGACCTCGAGCTCATATACTCCGCGTCGGACAATGTTGATGGGTAACAATGCCTCTCTCTGCGCCGGCCAATATTCAAAACTTACAGTGCCCTCGGGTGGGATGCAACTATTTTGTGAATCGCGAGGCAATTGAGTGGCCGGGCAGGTGTGTGTCCATGCACCTGCGTGCCGCTACGAATTTTCGACGGAGAAACGAGAGCATATCCGGCGCTTCATTCTCTTATGATGTGTCGATGCTAACTGCACATAAAAATAGGACAAACGATGTATACAACGGCACATTACTATCATAACACTGGTACAAGATGTCTTTACCATACCTCAAGTTTTTATTAGCCCCGTGGATGGCATTGATATTAGTGTTTAGTTTTTTTTTCCACGTCACATAGCATTGGTGATTTTTTCAGTGTTCATTATAATTTCAAGGGGTGTAGATACACTCGAACCGTGATTAGTCCATGGCCCCATGGAGAACAACACTCCTCGTCCCAATAAGGGACTCGTCCGACATAAACTAAGACATTTTGGGTTGGTTGTGCCGTTTCCGGTTGAATACGTCGGAACCGGCAAATCGTCCTATTATCCGTGCCGGTCGGGGAATAGCGATCAAATGCAGCCCCCCCTCCCCAGCAGGAGCAGCTGGTATAAGGGTTGGTACTATTTTTTTTTCTTCGAAGCGGTATTTTCTTTCTTCCATTTTTTCTTGTTTTGTTTCTATCTATGTTTCTCATTTCCATTTTGCAAACATTTCTAATTTTTTTGGAATATTTCAGAAAGTTAGATTTATTTTGAATTTCAAACATTTTTTTGAAATAGAGAACAGTTTTCAAATTCAGGAACATTTTTTAAAATTGATTTTTTTGAATGCCAAACAATGTTTAAATTCACAAATATTTTTTGAAAACGGTGAATCATTTTTCAAATTCATGAAAACTTATTAAAATACGGAAACAATTTTCACATGCATGACTATTTTTGAAATTAGAGAATATTTTATCAAATCTGTGACAGGTTTTTTCAAATTCATGATCTTCTATGATTCTCATAAACAATTTTCAAACTTTTCAAAAAAAAAAACATGATTTTTTTGGGAAATATTTTTTATCCTGAAAGCGAGCGAGGCCGACTTGCCCAGTTGGGTTATTTTGTTTCTTCTAGCTTTCATCTTTATGTACAATTTAAATTTTATTAATACAAATCAAACTTTTTTAATGGACGTTGAACTATTCTTTTAATATACGCTGAACATGTTTTCTATATACTGTGCAAAAATGTACAATGAACATTTTTTAACATGCAGTGAATATTTGTATAGACGAACTGAACTCGTTTTTAAAATTATGGTGAACTTTATTAAATATACGCTGAACATTTTATAATGCACATGATACTTTTTTGAAACACACACCAAACATGTTTTGCAAAAAACGAAATGAAAAAAAAAACGATGAGAAAACAGGCAACAACTAGTAATTGTTTTTTAAAGAATCGCACAGGTGAAGCTCGCCAGTATTTGGCCGGCCCATTGGCACTGGCTTTCAGGTGCCGAACAGGAAGGTCTCTTTTTTTTTTTTTTTTTTTAAAGAACAGGAAGGTCTCGACTGGTGTGTTCCGATCGCTCTACGCCTTGACTAGGAGACAGAGACAGGATCCCCTCAAAAAAAAAATCCCCTCCCCTAAAAAAAAAAGGAGACAGAGACAGGAGGCAGTAAAAAACAGCTCTGCGTCGACGATCCACCGCCGTACGCCCACGCGCACGCTGCCTTTGACCGGCCGCGGTTTGGTACGCCGGCCGGGCCGAAGACAGGCCAAGCAGCTTATCGGAGACGCCGGGTTCTGGTGCGTGGTGTTGGTTGGAGACTCGGAGGCAGCGACCCCGCAGCTAACGGCCCCCGTACAACACGCTGTAACTGCAGATGTACCAGAAACTTATGTGTTTCTAGTCGACGGCGACCTCACCTGACCTTCCAGTCCTCTTCCATTCCATTTTCCATCACCGGCCGGCAAGCCCCACTCACCACCCTACTTTGATGTCAAGCCAGGGTTAGCCATAAATTATCAAGCAAAGACCATCGAGAGCATGCAAAACCCTATGTATGAGTTACGGATCGGCCGAGTATCATGCACAAGTCGAGTTCCACGCGCCATTTATGTATACTACCAAATATGCTCGTGCGTTGCAACAGGAGAAGAAAAACCAAGCATGCCCCTAAAGACTCATATGTGTTGCCACTTTCCCTCTTCGCCAATGGCTTCGATGGTAGTTATGTGGTGCACCTATTTCACGATGAACATGATCAATACCAAGGCGATGAGCTTCATCGTCATGCTCTAGCATACCACTTTCATAAGCTCCTCCTGCACCGACACATAATTCTGTGGATTTGTAACGACCCCACCCATATCTCATTGCACTTCGTACACACACCGTCTCATATGCTACCGGGGGCAAAGCAAGTTCCAAAAACCAATGTGTAGGTTTGAGGGGAGCACCATGTGTCCAGATTACTGGGAATTAGATACTCCGATTTTAGGGATGTGACATGTAGTGTCTTTTGGTTAAGCAGGTGTGGGTGTGAGTCAGTACACTAAAATGCTGTCAGGTACGGGGGAGTCAGTAGGGGTGGTAAATCTGGAGAGGGATGTATAGTAGACCGAATGTAAAAAGGTCGGAAAATGCCGTCTATTACGGTTAATTGGTCGAGTTTGTTTTCATGGTATTTCCCTGGACCAGGAACGTGGTGAACATGATCATGGCATAAAGTCTTTCTATGTGGGCCTATGTGCTTGCCGCAACTACCTTTCAATTATCTTTCTGTTCATTACTATATGTCAGCGCGCGCCTCGAATCTTGTTTTGTTTATACGCCCCTTATGACTTTAGGTTGAGGTGGCATTGTTTCACGGACAATGGAATATAGGATGTTAACCCGGGCACCCTTACCACAGACCGCCACTTCTTTTTTGTCTTGTTCAAGTAACAGGTTTCCCGACCTTATTAGTCGAGTTATTGCGTATGTAGTGATAAGCACCTTGTTTCCATACCTGGCTTCCCTGGCCCTCTTGACAACAATTGTCGCCTCTTTTATCAGCGCCATCCCCGCCAGCTTCTCCTGTCCCCTCATCTTTGTGTCTCTTCTTCGACACGCTCGAATATTCTCATCGAGCATAAAACCGTGATGCATTATTGTTATGTTCGAGATCACCTCAAACCTCAAGGCATTCCAAGGCTATCACCATATTTTTGAAGATTCAATCCCGAGCTAGTGCAGAGCTTCACTGCATGCATGCGCCTCCAACTCGCTGGATCAATCAGGCATCGAAAACCACAGCTGAAGCTCCTAGAATTGCCTGTGCTATCCCGACTACCCAGCCGCTGCCTCCTCTCTCCCTCAGAGATGAAACTCCACCATCACACAGTTCATTTTGGCCGCATTATCTCACCGTGGAAGCCACAACCTTCTCCCTAGGGACCGGACACGAGAGCATTGTTTCCTCGCGTGTTACGAACGCAACAATGTCCAGGTCTTCTAGGAATCGTTTTATTAAAGCACATTGTGGACAGTGGGCTCTAAACGCGTCTCGTGAATTGCCTTCCTCGTGCCACCAGATCGCCACAGTTGACCATCACGCGGCAATACATCCTGGCTACTTGTAGATCCAAAAACCAAATAAACCGAGTCTTGCATCATCGCTTTGGTTCATATTCACATGCTCCATCCCCCCCCGCAGTTTCTTCATCCCCAAGAGCCCAAACAACTCTGGCCAATGCGGCAACTAAGTAGGCGAGGGGCGGCCAAGTATCATTCTCCTCTCGCAAATAGAAACACCGAGGGTCCTCCGCCATGTTCCTGTCATGTCGTTACTGGCCTGTCGGGATCGATGTATTTGCTAAAGCCTCCACGCAAAAAACCCTCACCTTTGATGACTTTCACCTTCCAAAATTGAGACCAGCTTTTTCTCTGCTGAAATTTGGAGTGCCCCGGACGGTGTTCCAACCAATCCTCTCGTTGGAACTTGTGATTGCAGAGAAGCATCCTAAGTCCGCCGAATCGAAAAAAACTCCGCAGTTTAAATCGTAGTGCCAAGCCCCAAAAATCGCCTGAACCGAGTGCTGATAGAATCTTAAGGATCACCATCGACGTCAGGGAGCGATGAGTTGCTCATCAAGAGCTGGCCTGTTTACATACCCGCGTGATGGAATTAAACAGATCCAGACCAGTGATAAGGGTTTATGATCGACACACTCTGGGCCGCAGGTATAATCCCTCGGCAACCATTAACGATCCATATGTTGTGTCTTGCCCCGATTCATCCTCTTAATTAGCCCCAGGGCTAGCACAATCCCTGCCTTCCAAGAGGGAACACCACCCTTGAAAGACGGCGCAGGCCCTAACGTTGCTTCCAGGCAAGTGATCATTGGGGACAACCAAAAAAACTTGCAGAAAAAGACCAGCCATAGAGGATACTGTAACGGGGAGAACATATCAACAATTCATTGTTAACGCACCACAATTGGATAGCAAAGGTATGATTCACCATAAATGCCCCACAACCAGGCTGAATTACCTTCAAAACATTGTCTTGTCAGCGTTTCACAACTCATCGAAATAAAGCTAGAAACCATCATTGATCTAGTTTCGCTGGTGTGCCAAGGATAGATTACTGCAGACACAGTTGCTCCACGACTTATCGAACAGCTGAAGAGCCTCATGTCATCATCACTCTCTTCCCTTCTCCACGACCTCTCTTCTTTCTTTGACTCAGCTGCAGGGGCAACAGCACCTCCAGCGGCGAACAGCAGCTGAAACCAAGCAACAACCACCAACCAGAATGGAAACCGCAAGCAAACTCCCCTTGCCAGCAGCCAAGAGCTCTCGTGATGTCCTTGCCCTTCACTTGGGACAAGCATGAGTTCCATCTTCTCATTGTCGTTTCACAACGAACTGACTCAAGAATGGATGTCAGGGTCCTCTGCAGAGGGGCTGGCGTTGCCAGAGAGGTAAGCAAGCAGATAGGCAGGCAATGACTTCATCTTGGTCGGAGATGGAAGGAGAGAGCTGAAGGCGTCGGCGGGCGGCGGAGGGCTCGAAGGATCTGCTAAGTGTTTCTACGGTATCACTGAGTCTGGTAGGAGCGTTTGTGTGGTTTCATGGCCTTTTTATGTTTGCGCCTGAAGTAGCTTTTGTAGCGTGCGCAGGCCATTTTTTGCTCTTTATTTTTTGTTCATTCTTTTCATTGATATTTTGTTACGTGGGGCTTTCTTTGCGCAGTTTGTGCTCATTTCAAGGCAGCTCACTTGTGCAAGAAAAATGCATCGTCTTCAACTTTTTATTCTTTTTCGATGTTAGTTTGTTTGTCTTTTTTTGTTTTTGTTTTCTCTGATAACTTTTTCTCTTTATTTTGGTAAATTTTCTACACAAAAATAAGGCTATGGATCGATGAATTTTGACACATCGGATTAACAAATTCTCATCATATGTAAAATAGTTAATCTTTATCTAATCCTCAACTGTACAATTCAGACGCCAATATTTGTGTTTTTCTGGCCATTTTTCTTGTCTTTTAGGGGTTGCCATCTTATACGCGTCCGCATGAGCCCACGCCACCATCCCCCATAGTGTCTGGGTTGTTGTCCCTTTCTATCCGGTCCGTGGATCGATGCGTTATCTTTGTGTGGGTTGCATTATATATGGTTGTGGTGAATTGGCCATTTTCCATTTTGTGGTTTTGGTTTAAAGTGATGGAAACAATGAGAGGGAGAGAGTAGTGATAAGAGTACGCATGATTTTGTGAGGTTTCATCATTCTCCATTCTCTTTCGTCTCTCTTTTTTTCTTATCTCCAATTAATTTGTTTCTCATCTCACTCTTCCTTTTTTTGTTTCATCAATTTTTTTCCATTTGTTTTATTTTATATTCTTCTGGGAGGACGTGATTAGGATTTCCCAGAGAGACAGGGGGGGGGAGGAAATGATAAGGCCTTTGGCTCATCATTCGACTGATAACTATGGCCTGTAGTTTTTTTCGAATCCGCAATTGCAGCTCGTCATTGACCTGTCATAATTCCCCTGTGGTTTTGTTTTTCATCGCAGTTTGGCAAGTCCACCATTGACTCGCAACGGGCTCATAGTTTGTAGGTGTCGTCCCGTTTGTAAGTCCCACCCTCGCTTGCAACTTGTATCATTGTTTATCTAGTTTGTCCCTCGGTTACAAGTCCACCCCGACACGCAAGTAGGGGGCCCGCGGTTGTTTAAATCCAGTTGCAAGTCCACCCTTACTCGCAACTGGGCCTGTGTTTTGTCTTCCATCCCATTGTTTGCAAGTCCACCATTGACTCGTAATTGGTACTGTAGTATTGTTTCATCCCAGTTATAGTCGACCCTCTTAGACTCGCACTAGGCCTCGTAATTTCGTAGTCGTCCCGGTTGCAAGTCAGCAACGTTCTACCGCAACCTGGGCTCATAGTTCTCCCTTTTTCTCCTGCCCTTCCCCCCCCCCCCCCCACCCCCCCCCCCCCCCCCCCCCCCCCCTCTCCCTACCCCCTCCCCCCCCCCCAATTGCTCCCAGTTCTCCTTCCACCCCCAGCCCCCGCCCCCTCTCCCCTTCTCCCCCCCCCCCCCCCAAAGTTGCAAGCCCATCCTTGACTCGCAACTAGGCATGTGTTTTTTTTCATCCAGTTGCAAGTCCACACCCTTGACTCGCAATTGGGGACCCGTTAGTTTGGGTTCCTCCCAATTGCAAGTTCGACCCTTGACTCGCAACTCGGCTCATTTGTTCGTAACTTTCTTAAATTGCAAGTTCCATCCCCTCGACTCGTAACTAGGATCATAGTTTTTGTTGTTGTCCCCAGTTGCAAGTAGATCCTCGACTCCTCAACTGGGCCCATAGTTTTGTGTTTTGCCCAATTGCAAGTCCACCCTCGACTCCGCAATTGGGATGTTGTTTTTGCTATTTCATCTCGAGTTGCCATTCACCCTCACCTCACAACTCTATCATTGTTTTTATATACTTGTCGCAGTACAAGGTCTAAAAAAACTAACTACTACCCTCGACTCGCAACTAGGCAAGTAGTTTTGTTTTATCTGATTTACAAGTCCACCCTTGACCATCGCACTACTGTGCCTGTGTTTTTTGTCTTTTCATGTTAAGTTTGCAGCAAGCAACCTTGACTCGCAACTAGAATCGTAGTTTGTTTTATCCCAGTTGCAAGTCGACCCTAAGATCCAACTTGGCCTCATAGTTTGCTGTCGTCCCAGTTGTAAGTCATCCTCAACTCGTACCAGCTCGTAGCTCCCAGTTGGCAAACTCCACCCTCGCTCGCAACCAGGCAGGGTGTTGTTTTCATCCGCGTTTGCAAGTTCCACTGACTCGCAACTGCTGTCGTAGTTTGTTCATCCCATTGCATGTCCGACCCTTGACTCACATGAGCTCATTGCTCATAGTTTTCCTTAATTACAGTCCATCATCGCTCGCATTGATCATAGTTGTTATTGTCCCAGTTGCAAGTCCATCGCCCTTGACTCGCAACTGGCCCATAATTTGTTGTTGTCTCGTTCAAGTCCACCCTCGCTCGCACCGGGGTGGTCTTGTTTTCATCGTCATTTGCATGTCCCCCTCACTCCGCAACTCGTATCAATTGTTTACATACTTGGTCTCAGTTACAATTCCACCCTCGACTCGCAACTAACTGTAAGGCACAAGTGATTGGTTTATCATCCACCTTTGCCAGCTCCACCTTGACTCGCAACTGGGCCTATGTTTTTTGTCTTTCATTCTATGTGCAAGTCCACAATGACTCATAATTGGAAACGGTTATTGTTTTTATCCTAGTTTTGAAAGTCGACCCTTGGACTCTCCCTGGGTCTTTATAATTTTGTTTGTTGTCCTAGTTGTAAGTCCATCGTTAAACGCAACCAGCTCGTAGTTCTTCCATTTGCAAGCCGCACCTTGACTCCTCGCACTAGTGCTTATCTTGTTGTTTTTCCAACAGCAACTTGCCCGACCCCTATTATTTCATATCCTCAACCCTAACATGTAACCCCACCCAACCCATGGCCATGTCCCAGCCAAACAGCAACTCATACCCTACAATAAGTTGTATGTCCTTCCCTTGGTCGGCGGAACTCGTTCCCAACCTCGTACGCCCTAGTATAGTTGTATTTTTTTTTTACTAAATACATGTCACTTTGTAATACAATTGTAGATTTTTTCTATATACACGGGACCCATTTTTAAAACACCTTTGAACATGTTTGTTAAAGTGACATCTCTGATAATATTTTTCAAATACAATTGCCTCAATATTTTTTAGAATAGAGCGTATATTTTTCAATTCCTAACTTATCATTTTTTGAATGCGTGAAGTTTCTTTTACAAAAATTGGTCATGTACATTTCTTTGTTTGTTTAGGTATTTTTTCCACCATGTATAATACATTTTTTTATTTAAAACATCCAAAAATTTTGTTTCAAATGCTGAACATTTTGAATGGTACAAACCAAATTTGATTTTTTTTATACCACCTACTATAATATAATTTTTTGTTTTTCTCCAGAACATGTTTGGAACCTTGTTCCCCACACGTTCCCCACTCTCGTTAACTTTTTCGGGGTTCTTTCAACAATTGGCCGATGTTTTCATATTTTGTTTGAGAAGAAATTTGTTTAGATAACCAAATTTTGTTCTTTTTGTTAATGAAATATCGAAATTATCATTTATTCACATTTGAAAAATCCTTTATATAGAAATTTAAACCTGTTTTTGTTTTAAAAAATATTCGACATTTAAAGAAAAAATCACAGTCCTGTAAAAAGGTTTTCAAAAATTTCAAACATATTGTCTAATCTGGACGGTTTTCTATGTTCTTAAGGGTCGTGCCGTTCCAATATTTGTCAGGCAGCAGCTATTGGTTGTAGTGGAGCTGTAGTTCAACGTATAAGGTCCCATGTTGGATTCTTATGCAGCGCTTTGTATCATTTCTGTTTTTCTTTGTCGCGACAAATAAGAGGATCTGCAGATGCCTTGTTTTTTTTTTTTTGCGCTCCACTTGAGAGAGGAAACAAACAAGAGGATCTGCTGATGTGATAACTTAGATGTTAGATAATATCTCACATCTAGATGTTGTATAGACAGACTATTTACCAAAACATTGGCACTCATGTTAATACCTGCAAATATAATCCAAGGATACTGCAATAGATTGTATACAAAATATTTCTAATCTACTCGTAGTTACCCTAAGCACAAATAACACTAAGACACACTAATCAAATGCTAAATATCGATCAAATCTGTACTTCTATTTACCCTAAAGAAACATTGGCATGTATTTCTAAACTACTAGTATTTATGCTAAACGCAAATCTGACCATACCGGAGAGGTGGCATGCTTGGCGTTCGAAGGCGGTGTGAGGTCTCTGATGTTGGTGGAGGAGGGTGACATGGTCGCAGGGCTAGCCACCGGGGAGGACCTCCACGTGGCGGCGGCGGCGAGATGCCTTTGGTCTTGGAGGAGGAGGCTATGCACGCGGCGGCGAGGGGCGTGGCGGTGAGGAGCGGTGAGATTTTTTTTTGGGGGGGGGGGGGGGGGGGGGGGGGGAGGGGTGAAATGGGAAGTTTTGGCGCGAATCGGTTTTTCGGCGAAAATTGAACTGCCAGCGTTGTTCGTGCCTACGTTTCGGCGCAGGACACTGCCGCCACCCCAAAGGAGAGAAGCGGTAGCGGGCGCTAACGAGAACCCGCCACTGCCAAGATAGCATACTATCACCCTCCTGCATAAGTACGATTGGTGGGTACCACAATTCAGCTGTGGCGGGCAAAAGTTTTGCCCTGCACTGCTGGCCAAATGAGCAGTGGGCGCTAATGTATGCCCGCCACTATTAGATTTTAGCACGCGGACAAATTTGGAACGGTGTACGTTTGGCGGGCACGTGTTTCTGCCCGCCACTGCTACATGTATAGCAGTGGTGGGTACCTCTTTTTACCCGCCACTGCTACTCTTTTCCAAAATAGTTGTGGCGCGCTCGCCATTTATTTGAGTTCATCTATAAGCCTTTCTCCTAATAGTGAACCCAAAGTCCATTGTATGGTAAGAAGTGACTATGATACTCTCATGGTCTAAGAAATCAGAGCATTTATTAACTCTCCGTGTTATACCAATAGACTTGTGATAGTAGCACCTCAAAGTATAACAAATAAGTTGGGTAAATTCAATATGATCGTTCTTCTAACATCATTATTCTCAAAGTTGTTTTGGGACTATTATTACACTTAACAATATTCCAAGATTTGAAAAACATGATAAGAAATAACACTTGAGCTAGTCCTAGAGACGAGACTAGGAATCAGGTTTTACCCTTTATCATTCCACACATGCTAATTAGTTTTCCACTGAATCGCATATTCCAGGATCATAGCAGTTATAGCAAAGAATATACATTTTTAGTTACAAATGTGGAAATATATAATATAATATTATTGCCTTTAGGGCATATTTTCACCAGACTTCCACTTGCATTAGAGTCAATATTGTAGTACGCATTTTTCTTTTACACCAATGATAATATGGTGTTTGTCCATGCTTTGCTTATGGTATAGTCTTTTACACTATTCTGACGATGCCTCCTCGACGCGGCTGCGCCTGACGCGCTCCTTCTTGTCACGATCATGAGTGGTGCCCTCCCACTTCTCGTCGCGGCCATGCCCTTGCCCTCCTTCAGGCCGCGCCCAACGACAACGTCATCCTTGGTCCTGGCCGCGCCTGATGCCAACCTCCGCCTCACCGCGCCGTGGATGGTGAAGAGCCTCATGAGCTGCCGTTAGAACTTGCCATAGGGGGCGAAGACGATGCATTCTCCAGGATGGCGTCGGCAAACACATTCGGGCGCAGGGCAAAGATGTGGGCGTGCATACATAGGACCACCTCACTAGCTCTTTGAGTGAAGACAACGAGGTACAGGTGAAGGTGAGGGGATGATCTGGATGAGATTCCTCACCAATGGCAACTCTATTGATCCCCCCTCTCCCCGTACCCCCTGCGTCGCCTCCCCGAGCGGGGCGACCGGGGTGGCCTCTCCCTCCACCGCTGCCTAAGCCCCCTCCCACCTTCCCCTCCCGCCGCTGCCGCGGGCTGGCGCAGCCGGGCGCTTGCTCATGCGGCGCCGCTGTGGCCGGCGGTGGCGGCCCCCTTCTTCTTCCCGGCGCGGATCCTGGCTCGGGTGGGCGTCTCCGGCGGCGGTGTGCTTCGGCTGGTGATGCTCCGGTGCATGTCGGACGACGGGCGTGGTGGAGGCATGGCTCCTTGGCGGTGGTGGCGGCTGGCGGCGGGGGTTGTCCGGCGGCGCCCTGAAAGCCCAGATCCGGGCCCGATTTGGGTCTTGGCCGGCCGGCCTGGACTCCTGCGGGTCGCCTCTGGCTGGAGCTGGCGAACTACGGGCGACGGGGGTGGCGGCTACTATGCTGCGTCTGCTGCAGTGTGGCGGCGGGGGCTTAGCGGGCCTGATCTGGGACCCGTCGCGCATTGGCCTGTGTGCGCCTGCGTCCGTCGCTACCCACTACCTACCTACCACCGACCCCCCCAACTCCGCTACCCCGCCCCCACCTCCTTCGCTTTTTATTTTTTTTCCCCCTCCCCACACTCTTCTACTTTCACGCACACCCCAGCCCCCCCAGGGAGGCGTCCACCCCAACCCCAGTGAAGCCGCCGTGCGCGTATAGCCCGCAAATGTGCCGGCCCCTCTCTACGGTGGTGGGCTATCCAGTTGTGTGGTTCCGGCCGGCTTGCTGCGGTCTTCTGGTGTGGTGAGACGACAGTAGTAAATCTTAGTGGACTGTGGTGGCGGCCGCATGTTTTGCGGGGCGGAAGGCGGAGGTTGAGCCAAGGTTGGTTCCTGGGTGTGTGGGTTGTGAGTCGGGTAGAAATCCATGTCGGGTGGGGGGGGTTCTGGCTCCTTGATTTACTCCTTCTTGAGATCCCTTCCCCTTTCCTTTAGACGCGGATAGTGAAGGACCCCGGCGCGCGCGGTACGCATGTGGGTTGCCAGCCAACTTAATCCTTCTTGACTGGAGTGTGTGAAGGATTAAGTGTTGTTTATGTTGACCGTTCTTCAGTTATGGGGGGGTCATTGAAGGGAAGGGCGCGTGAGTCCCCTCCCCCCCCCCCCCCCCCCCTCCAACCGATTCCATCCTTAGGCCGGGAGAAATCCTAGGATTCGTCCGGGCAGCTGCGTCATCATCAGCGCACTCCTTTTTTTTACGAGTCAACGACATGCTTACGCCTGCCTGAACCATATATTACCGAATGAGGGCCAATTACAAGAGGTAGCAAGAGGTACATGCGGGCAGCAGCGTCGTCATCGTCACACTTCTTCTTGAAGGTGTTGCTTGGTTCGCGGCGATTCGGGGGGCATGGGAGTGTGATGGAATTCTCCGGAGGGCACACGGTTGCGGGATACTACAACTTTCATTGAGCCGGTGCTTCTGGCATTTTTTCTCTTGGTTTTCTCTTATTTTTTCTCTTGGGCATGATCGTGCTGTTTGCCCCAGCGTTGGACTCTATGGTATATCGGGTGGTTTGCTATATTAATATAGCAGGACGAAACCCAATTTCGAGTGACAAGTGAAGGTGACCGGTAAGAGAGAGCTTCCTTGAAGGTGAAGGAGGGGGTAGTCTTCGGCCCTGTTTGTTTGGGCTTTTGCTTCTACTTTTACAGCTTTTCCATTTTAACCGAAACGCCATAAAAGCTCCTAAATAGGTGCTTTTGGAGTTTTTTGGCTTTTGATGAATCAATGTAATAATATTGAGCTCCAAAAGCATCTATTTAGGAGCTGGCGTTTTGAGCAATGTGAAAAAACTGTAAAAACAAAAGCAAAAGCCCAAACAAACAGCCTTCGCCATGGCCCGCTGCGCTTCCTGCTAGCCGATTTCGTCTTCTTCGCAACGCATTGTAATGTTCTGGCGGCTGGGCTAGCCAGCCATTCAAGTTGGACCGAGCATGGTCTATGCAAGCCGAGCCTCTCAAATAGGGCTCTTTGGCAGCTGCGGGCCGAGCCGAGACCTCTCCCAAAATGGCGAGCTAAGCGTGACTCGGATCGAACTCGGCTGGGCTCGGCTCGCGTCCAGATGTATCACCGAAGAGCGAGGAAGGACAGGACCGGTGGGTGGGGTGCGCCACTTGCCTCATCTCGATATTATTTGTCGGGACGGATCACATGGGCTCACCTTGGCTGCCGTGCAATTAATAAACTACACTTAATGTAGTTAACTGTGTAATTTATTCCGGCTCCATCACGTGATCGCCACCTAGAAACTTTGACCCTCTTTTAAGCCAAAGACCGCCATTGTTCGTCCTACTTGCAAGGTCAGTGCAGCGGCCCGCGCAGATCTCGCTCCCACCGCGGCGCGGGAAGGACGGTACGTGAGTTCTCCTCCTTAATCTTTTCCGGCCGCTGTTTGGTGATTCGGGTCGGAGGGGGGGTACATTTTTTGCGGCCGCTGTTTGGTGATTCGGGTCAGAGGTGTTCTCTTAGCTAGGTTCGCTGTGCATCGATTTGCGGTTCTGGTGGTAATCCGACTAGACTTTCAGCTAGGGATGTGGTTGTTTGATCCTATTCTTCACCTGTTTGTATCTTGTTGTGCTTTATATCTTATTTTCATCTTCAGACTTATGACTCCCATTGCGCTCCTCCGAGCTAGTCCGCTAACCTGTTCCTTCTATATATTATTGTATACATCTCTGTTTATTGGCAGATCTGCACTTACCAACCTTAAATTTTATAAATCAGCAGAAATCACCACATCTCCATTAGCTAACCGGAGTTTCTCTCTCTCTCTCTCTCTCTCTCTCTGACCATGGTTGCTCATTAATTTGTATGCCACTTATTGTACCAGTAAAATATAACCACATCTTTAGTCTATCGTACAACGGTTCTGCTGTTTTTGTTCTACCAGGAGAAAGGTTAAATGGATCTTGTGAGTGTGGAGCCAAGAGATCTGTCGTTCCATTTATTGGAAGAAATAACAGATGGTTTCTCTGAAGAACGGAAACTTGGAAGCGGTGGGTTTGGAAAAGTTTACATGGTATGATTAAAGATCCATGTATAGCTTTCTGTATTCATATTTTGATTTGCCTCAAGTTCTGTCAGTTATTATTATGTGGCTCAAACGACGAGAAGCAGTACTGGGAGGAATGTTGCTAATGTTTTAATTACCATGCTGCGCAAGTTTATGGGCTACAACAATAAGGATGTTTAACTGGCATACCCATCTTGCTTTGTGATGTTTTCTTCAGGGGATTCTCAATTCCTTGCTACTACCAGTGGTGAGGGAACAATTATGAGCACGTCCCCTGGTGGCATTCTCATATTTTCAGCCCTCACTCATGGCAAGGGCATAAAAAATCGTTTCTTTAATACATAACAACATATTATACTAGTACTCCATCTGTTTCACAACACATATGTTCATTTAGGTTTGACCAAGTTAACAAAAAAATGTACTAACATTTGCAAAACCAAACTGCTATCGTTAAATATATTATAAAATACATTTTTGATGATAGTATATAATATCAAATATATTTCATTTAATCTGTCTTGCATATGTTATTATTATTTTCTTCTAACTCAGTAAAAGTTGATAAGTTTAGTGTACGAAAAACGCAGATGCATATATATATATATTGTGATGCAGAAAGTATAAGATATGGGTCATAAATATTAGGAAAATATTTTTTTATAATATGTATTAAATGTTTCCAGGGGGTTCTTAAAGATGGGGAAAAGATTGCAGTGAAGCTGCTTCATCCGTTGCCGGGACTCGAAGACAGTGATCAACAATTTCAGAATGAGTTTGACAACCTTGTAAAGCTTCGACACCAAAACATCGTGCATTTGGTTGGCTATTGCTATGAAATTCAGAAACAATATGTAGACTACAATGGAAGAAAGATTTTTGCTGAAGATATACGTAGGGTGCTCTGCTTTGAGTACATGCAGAAAGGAAGCCTTGACAAGTATCTTTCTGGTATGATGATTCTCCTTTTGTTTTAGTTAGTATCCTGATGAATCATTTCAAAATTTGCATTTCCAGAATAGTCATCCTTTTGTTACTACAGATGAGTGTAGTGGGCATGGCTGGAACACACGCTATGCAATAATCAGGGGGATATGCAAGGGTTTGAAATACCTTCACGAGGAATTGGAATCTCCTATTTATCATCTGGATTTGAAACCAGCTAATGTATTATTGGATGAGGATATGACACCGAAAATCGCAGATTTTGGCTTGTCCAGGTTCTTCTTCGGAGAAGAACAAACACAGGTTACAAAAACTTCTATGGGGACATTGTAAGATTAAATCTTATTGCGTGCTAAAATTTCCGCTCATATGATATGAAAATATATTTGTATCAATTATGAATGATATCAATAAAATATATGGTGTATTATGCAGGGGGTACTTACCGCCAGAATACATAGAGAGGGGTGTGATCTCAAATAAGTTTGACATATTCAGCTTAGGTGTTGTAATCATAAAGATAATGACAGGACCTAAGGGCTACTCCAGAAGTGCTGAAATGCTTTCCCATCAATTTAGTGAGCTTGTAATAAATAAATGTTTTCTTTATTGAGATCAACTACTGCACATCGTTCACAAATTGTACTTCAACTTTTCTAACACTCTACATTTAAAAAAAATCTTAGGTGAATAAAAACTGGAGGAGTAGGTTTCATTCCACATCATTAAACATGGTGCAATCATATTCGGAACAAGTGAAGACATGCATTGAAATAGCTTTAAGGTGTGTCGAGGCCGATCGGCAAAAAAGGCCGGATATAGGGTATATTGTCAACAAGCTGGATGAGTCTGAGATGTTGATTCAGTTACAACATGCGTTAAGTATTGATGCAGGGTCATCCTTGGACCAGGTGTGATAACTAAGGGCGCAATTCGGTGTTTACTATGCATGCACTTTGCCTGCTTTCTATTCTTATTTTCTACCAAGATTAACATTTTTATTTGATTTGCGATTTCTTCTTACATGTAGATAAGCCCTGACATGCCTACTGGGAGTGGGTTACTGGATGCATCTCAAAAAATAGAGAGTGGGTGTCTGCATGCATCTCCAAAAATAGAGGGTGGGTTACTGGATATCCACCCCTGCCAGCTCGACTTCCTGTTTGAGCCAAACAAGTTGATCTCGTGTCCACTGCGCCTAACTAACAACATAGGTGACCAGCGTGTCGCATTTAGATGTGTCCCAAAAACACCAGAGAGTTATCTGGATGGACTGTCGCAATTCCAAGGCGTTCTCCCGCCAAGGTCCACTTGCACCTATGTTGTAACAATGGAAATGCAACAACATCCGCCGACGAACATGGATGCCCTTTCCTTGATTCTAGAGAGTTGTGTAGTTCCCGAGGACATAGGGGACATAGATGACTACATGTCTAGACAAGGTCCGGGGCACGCGGTAAGATTGATGGCCATTTGTGGTCCAGCAGGCAAGACTGTAACCTCCGAGGTTAGTTATTATAGTTCCTTTAGGCTAAGCAACTAACTTGAACTTGACGTATGCTAGTATTGATTTTATGTGATGTTCTTCCTCGTTCTCATACTTTGTTTTTGGCATGGCGAATGGTGTGTGCTCGTTACCAAGCAGCCTATCCGACCACGAATCAAGGTGTAATAAACTTATATGTTGCTTGCATTTTGCATATATTTTACTTGTGCTAAATGCTTCTAACCAATTGTGTTCTTCAGATCATATACTGTAGGGATGAGTTTCGGGAAACATTTTCAATGGACGTGCATCCAACGGAGCCTTGGTGAGTGACTCGGTTTTAACTCAGTTGCACTTATTTACTTTCATTTCGTACATCAGTTTTTGACAGAAAGACTGTAAGGAAGGCCCCTACAGTATAATTGTTGCAACAAATTCAAATTGCAAGTACCATGCCTTGAACCTGGATGGGTGGGAAAGCATCGACCACTTTCCACCATTAGGCAATGCCTTAGTCTGCATTTGGTACATTTTTTTTTATAAAGAACATTTCATTCAATTGATATATCAAAATGATACAACCACAATGAAGCAATGTTGTCCTCTTCATAGCACGATGCGTACAGCCAACACGTCCAACACAACCAAAAATAAAGATTCACAGCAATAATAAATCAGTCCAGCCTAAGATGGATAGATCCTATCCAGAGATTACATACCATCCAATGAGTGGAAAATCCTCTCTCTCCATATATGCTCCAGCTGTAGATGCCAATCATACAGGTCTGTTTCTCCAGCCTTTGCACGGATATACTAGTTTGAGCCATCACTACATCCATGAATAACCTTCGTTCGAGGATTCGAGATGTTACGTATGCATGGCCCTGGTCTCACAAGTCCTCTCATGGCTGTCACACACATGAACCTGATGGTGTGACGAGCCTGTTGCGTCTCAGCTGTTTGGGGAGTGATGTCGGCACAACAACATTGCCTGGTGCCCTCTTATAGGTGGAGTAGATGAGCCGGACGGTGAAGAGCATGGAGGAGAAGAGCTGCAAACCTAGCCCACGCGTATTGAAGTGGGAGTTCTTTAACTAACTTAAAACGATATATAAAAGATGATCAACAATTTATCGCTAGCCTTTCCCTTTATTGTTCTACTTCTTCTTTGTATTTTAAACATTTTTATATGATATACACTTCTTCTAGTCAATTTATATCCTTTTATTTTGATATGGTTCTGAAAGTGATCACCTACCTACAAATTTTTAGAATATTTTGTTCAAGTAAAAATTACATTACATGTTTTCAATGTTAGTATTTTTATTACTTTCTCACCCACTTATACATTTGGCTATATGTTTTTTAGTGGTGACTGAAGTTGATGACTGAAAGTTTACTGGTCCCACAAACTAGTATCAACATAATTTTTGATAATGTCAATTTTGAAAACTCCATTATGTGTACATTTCATAAAACCAAAAAATTGAAGTAGGCAAGAATGAAACCCATCTTTTGAAATTTCTTGAACATATCCACAATTTTCGAGGCTGTTAATTTGAGAAAACTATATTTCTGTTAAATCCTATTAATAGAGAAATATTTGTTTGGAAAACAGGATTATGTTAATCCATGCAATACCGAATGCAGCATAAGGGAAGAAAAACCTGAGATGCAGATCCCACTTAACGTGATTTGAAGGAACTTTTTTTTCTTTCTGCAATCAACTGCCCAGACATGCTATATCCTCTCCAGAATTTGGTTCTGATGAAATTCACTCTTCCTTCAATCATGGTTGTCACATCTAATGTCTAACTCACAAATTCTAATACCCCCTCCTTTCTAAAATATAAGGTGCAATAATTTTTTCACTAGTAAAATATTTCTGTGTTTGACCAAGTTTAAGGGGAAAAATATGAACATCTATAATACGAAATAAACAATATAAAAATGTATACTTGATGGTGAATCTAATTATACTAATTTGTTATTGTATACAATGATGCTAAAGGAATTGAATCCAGGACTTTTTTTGCTGCATTAGTTGAGGCCCATTAAGCACCACATCTTTCAACCTTTAGTGCTGATCAAGCTGTTGGGCCGAGAAAAATTAGTGCTGATTTGAGGGGAACAATTGTTTTCAATAGATGAATGATCAAACTGTTAGGCCGAGAAAAATAATAAAATTACGGTGGGGATCAAACCCACGACCCTATGGTAGCTTCAAATACCCAATAAAGTAGCCAACAAATCCAACTATAATGCATGTCTAGCACATGGAAGCTAGAAATTTGAACCCTCTTTACTTTCCTGTCAGCAAAAATGCTGCTATTCATGTGGTGACACCCATTAACCAACTAACCCGACTTTATATTTTGTGTTCATTAGATGGAATAATAAATTTTTAATTGAGGGAAACTAACACATGCATACAAAATTGAGACTTTTGTATCTACACCAAATTTGACCAGAGAAAAATGGTATTGGAACATATCCCTGTAACTTCTATGTATATAACATGATAATTTTATCGACATATATTTGATAACATACGTGCAAAACAGCATGGTAATTTTCTCCCAGGGAAATAGTTGTTGGAACATACCCCGGTAAACTCTATGTAAATATCTATTATATTATTAAAACGATAGAAAAGGAACAATTTAGATTAGGTAAGTAATAGCTAGCGAATGGCCCAGATTACTAGAGTTGTACGTGCCAAAAGGATGCAGTGTTTTCTTTCAGAAAAACAAGACCGAAGATGTGTATAAGCATGTACACTTAGGAGAAGCATACGAAGACTTTCGATTACCTAGAGTTGCAAGGCTCTGATGTGCCAAAAGGATGCAACATTTTGCAAAGAGAAGACCGAAGATGTGTGCTGTTGTACAAGCATGTACGTATTTAGGAGAAGGATAGATGCATCCATGATTGAACTGGTCCCTTTCCCGTGTTGTGATAACATGCATGCAAACGAATAATAAAACACTTATATATACGAGTACTATATATCACAAGTCTAGGCAGTACACACTTAGCAAAAAAAAGTCCAGCAGTACGCAGCACACGAGATAGAGATTTCAAGCAACACGAAGGAAGAAAGAAAATCGACATCAGGCAGGTTTTTTAGAAAAGGCAATACAGGATTTTTGCTAGACTATTGCCCAAAATACTATCAATACTCAAGGTTGCAGACTTTGCCACAATTTATTTTTTGAGCTGAGATATCAAAAAGAAAATAAAGAATACTACTTTTTTTCCAGCCAAGTTGTGCAGTTTATTTTACTTGAATCCAACAAGTAGGGCTAGACCGCGTGCGTAAGTGAGGTCAGCAACATATCAAGTAGCATGCGCTCCATATTTTGGGTGAAAGGACTGCAGGAGTACAACATATAAACACCAAATGAGTTTGTACTTGACGGGTTCTATCCAGAAGCTAAAAGTTAGTACTTACACTAAATATGGCAGATACGTGTAAATAGGTAGAGATCACTTTCATTGGTATAAATCATCATGCAAGAAAAATCGGTGTTCGATGCCAACCAGCTACACATGTGTAAAACTGCGTATAAAACATATCATGTGAACATAAAGCAAGTTAAGGAAGCAAAACTGCATTTTGTCTGCAAGAGCAGAAGTTGAAAGCAACATATCATGTGAACTATGTAGCAAGTTGTTTCAGTTATGTTAAAAATAGATAAATCAATCCCCATAAAAAACATGCATGACAATAAAGGGAATATTAGGATGATACTAAGTGTTATCTAAGAACTTCATCTGATAATTACATTGTTGGGTATGTCTATAAGGCAATTCGAGTAAGACATCATGCCTTGAAGCATCTAGAAGTAATGGTGCATGTAGAAATATAACATAAAGTATAGTATAATCAGTCAATATTTAAATTCAGTATTTCCTTTAAAATTGGTAAGAAATGAGCTCAATGCAGGACAAGAACAAAAAGAAGATATACATCATCAATATTAAGATTTAATTATGAGGAAAATTCGTCTAAAAGCTACTGTCTCCCTTCCAGTTTACGGGGCTCATCTTAAAATTTCAGTTTTTCCGTTTTATAAGTCTCATTTTTATTACTTTCCATCACATGTTCAGATTTCAAGGTACATTTAAATCTCTGCATGCAAAAATTAAGATAAAACACACCAATGCATGTAAATCTTCTTGGTCATTTATTGGGCACGCACGCATGCATTTAACATTTTTATTTGATTTGCGATTTCTTCTTACATGTAGATAAGCCCTGACATGCCTACTGGGAGTGGGTTACTGGATGCATCTCAAAAAATAGAGAGTGGGTGTCTGCATGCATCTCCAAAAATAGAGGGTGGGTTACTGGATATCCACCCCTGCCAGCTCGACTTCCTGTTTGAGCCAAACAAGTTGATCTCGTGTCCACTGCGCCTAACTAACAACATAGGTGACCAGCGTGTCGCATTTAGATGTGTCCCAAAAACACCAGAGAGTTATCTGGATGGACTGTCGCAATTCCAAGGCGTTCTCCCGCCAAGGTCCACTTGCACCTATGTTGTAACAATGGAAATGCAACAACATCCGCCGACGAACATGGATGCCCTTTCCTTGATTCTAGAGAGTTGTGTAGTTCCCGAGGACATAGGGGACATAGATGACTACATGTCTAGACAAGGTCCGGGGCACGCGGTAAGATTGATGGCCATTTGTGGTCCAGCAGGCAAGACTGTAACCTCCGAGGTTAGTTATTATAGTTCCTTTAGGCTAAGCAACTAACTTGAACTTGACGTATGCTAGTATTGATTTTATGTGATGTTCTTCCTCGTTCTCATACTTTGTTTTTGGCATGGCGAATGGTGTGTGCTCGTTACCAAGCAGCCTATCCGACCACGAATCAAGGTGTAATAAACTTATATGTTGCTTGCATTTTGCATATATTTTACTTGTGCTAAATGCTTCTAACCAATTGTGTTCTTCAGATCATATACTGTAGGGATGAGTTTCGGGAAACATTTTCAATGGACGTGCATCCAACGGAGCCTTGGTGAGTGACTCGGTTTTAACTCAGTTGCACTTATTTACTTTCATTTCGTACATCAGTTTTTGACAGAAAGACTGTAAGGAAGGCCCCTACAGTATAATTGTTGCAACAAATTCAAATTGCAAGTACCATGCCTTGAACCTGGATGGGTGGGAAAGCATCGACCACTTTCCACCATTAGGCAATGCCTTAGTCTGCATTTGGTACATTTTTTTTTATAAAGAACATTTCATTCAATTGATATATCAAAATGATACAACCACAATGAAGCAATGTTGTCCTCTTCATAGCACGATGCGTACAGCCAACACGTCCAACACAACCAAAAAATAAAGATTCACAGCAATAATAAATCAGTCCAGCCTAAGATGGGATAGATCCTATCCAGAGATTACATACCATCCATGAAGGGAGAAAATCTCTCTCTCCATATATGCTCCAGCTGGGTAGATGCCATCATAAAAAGGTCTGTATTCTCCAGCCTTTGCAGGATATACTAAGTATGGAGCCATCACATACATCCATGAATAACCTTCGATGTCGAGGATGCGAGATGTTATCGTATGCATGGCCCTGGTCATCAAGTCCTCATCAGTGGCTGTCACACCATGAACACTGATGGGGTGACGACCGTTGCGTCTCAGCGGTTTGGGGAGTGATGTCGGCAGCAACAACATGCCTGGTGCCCTCTATAGGTGGAGTAGATGAGGCCGACGGTGAAGAAGATGGAGGAGAGAGCTGCACCTTAGTCCCCACGCGTATTGAAGTGGGAGTTACTTTAACTAACTTGAAAACGAATATATAAAAGATGATCAACAATTATCGCTAGCCTTTTCCCTTTATTGTTCTACTTCTTCTTGTATTTAACATTTTTATATGATATACACTTCTTCTAGTCAATTTATATCCTTTTATTTTGATATGGTCTGAAAGTGACACTACCTACAAATTTTTAGAATATTTTGTTCAAAGTAAAATTAATTAAATGTTTTCAATTTAGTATATTTTTATTACTTCTCACCCACTTAACGATTTTGGCTATATGTATTTTTAGTTGGTGCTGAAGTTGGGATGACGAAATTTTACTGGTCCCAAAAACTAGTATCAAACTATAATTTTGATAATGTCAATTTTGAAAACTCCATTATGTGTACATTTCATAAAACCAAAAAATTGAAGTAGGCAAGAATGAAACCCATCTTTTGAAATTTCTTGAACATATCCACAATTTTCGAGGCTGTTAATTTGAGAAAACTATATTTCTGTTAAATCCTATTAATAGAGAAATATTTGTTTGGAAAACAGGATTATGTTAATCCATGCAATACCGAATGCAGCATAAGGGAAGAAAAACCTGAGATGCAGATCCCACTTAACGTGATTTGAAGGAACTTTTTTTTCTTTCTGCAATCAACTGCCCAGACATGCTATATCCTCTCCAGAATTTGGTTCTGATGAAATTCACTCTTCCTTCAATCATGGTTGTCACATCTAATGTCTAACTCACAAATTCTAATACCCCCTCCTTTCTAAAATATAAGGTGCAATAATTTTTTCACTAGTAAAATATTTCTGTGTTTGACCAAGTTTAAGGGGAAAAATATGAACATCTATAATACGAAATAAACAATATAAAAATGTATACTTGATGGTGAATCTAATTATACTAATTTGTTATTGTATACAATGATGCTAAAGGAATTGAATCCAGGACTTTTTTTGCTGCATTAGTTGAGGCCCATTAAGCACCACATCTTTCAACCTTTAGTGCTGATCAAGCTGTTGGGCCGAGAAAAATTAGTGCTGATTTGAGGGGAACAATTGTTTTCAATAGATGAATGATCAAACTGTTAGGCCGAGAAAAATAATAAAATTACGGTGGGGATCAAACCCACGACCCTATGGTAGCTTCAAATACCCAATAAAGTAGCCAACAAATCCAACTATAATGCATGTCTAGCACATGGAAGCTAGAAATTTGAACCCTCTTTACTTTCCTGTCAGCAAAAATGCTGCTATTCATGTGGTGACACCCATTAACCAACTAACCCGACTTTATATTTTGTGTTCATTAGATGGAATAATAAATTTTTAATTGAGGGAAACTAACACATGCATACAAAATTGAGACTTTTGTATCTACACCAAATTTGACCAGAGAAAAATGGTATTGGAACATATCCCTGTAACTTCTATGTATATAACATGATAATTTTATCGACATATATTTGATAACATACGTGCAAAACAGCATGGTAATTTTCTCCCAGGGAAATAGTTGTTGGAACATACCCCGGTAAACTCTATGTAAATATCTATTATATTATTAAAATGATAGAAAAGGAACAATTTAGATTAGGTAAGTAATAGCTAGCGAATGGCCCAGATTACTAGAGTTGTACGTGCCAAAAGGATGCAGTGTTTTCTTTCAGAAAAACAAGACCGAAGATGTGTATAAGCATGTACACTTAGGAGAAGCATACGAAGACTTTCGATTACCTAGAGTTGCAAGGCTCTGATGTGCCAAAAGGATGCAACATTTTGCAAAGAGAAGACCGAAGATGTGTGCTGTTGTACAAGCATGTACGTATTTAGGAGAAGGATAGATGCATCCATGATTGAACTGGTCCCTTTCCCGTGTTGTGATAACATGCATGCAAACGAATAATAAAACACTTATATATACGAGTACTATATATCACAAGTCTAGGCAGTACACACTTAGCAAAAAAAAGTCCAGCAGTACGCAGCACACGAGATAGAGATTTCAAGCAACACGAAGGAAGAAAGAAAATCGACATCAGGCAGGTTTTTTAGAAAAGGCAATACAGGATTTTTGCTAGACTATTGCCCAAAATACTATCAATACTCAAGGTTGCAGACTTTGCCACAATTTATTTTTTGAGCTGAGATATCAAAAAGAAAATAAAGAATACTACTTTTTTTCCAGCCAAGTTGTGCAGTTTATTTTACTTGAATCCAACAAGTAGGGCTAGACCGCGTGCGTAAGTGAGGTCAGCAACATATCAAGTAGCATGCGCTCCATATTTTGGGTGAAAGGACTGCAGGAGTACAACATATAAACACCAAATGAGTTTGTACTTGACGGGTTCTATCCAGAAGCTAAAAGTTAGTACTTACACTAAATATGGCAGATACGTGTAAATAGGTAGAGATCACTTTCATTGGTATAAATCATCATGCAAGAAAAATCGGTGTTCGATGCCAACCAGCTACACATGTGTAAAACTGCGTATAAAACATATCATGTGAACATAAAGCAAGTTAAGGAAGCAAAACTGCATTTTGTCTGCAAGAGCAGAAGTTGAAAGCAACATATCATGTGAACTATGTAGCAAGTTGTTTCAGTTATGTTAAAAATAGATAAATCAATCCCCATAAAAAACATGCATGACAATAAAGGGAATATTAGGATGATACTAAGTGTTATCTAAGAACTTCATCTGATAATTACATTGTTGGGTATGTCTATAAGGCAATTCGAGTAAGACATCATGCCTTGAAGCATCTAGAAGTAATGGTGCATGTAGAAATATAACATAAAGTATAGTATAATCAGTCAATATTTAAATTCAGTATTTCCTTTAAAATTGGTAAGAAATGAGCTCAATGCAGGACAAGAACAAAAAGAAGATATACATCATCAATATTAAGATTTAATTATGAGGAAAATTCGTCTAAAAGCTACTGTCTCCCTTCCAGTTTACGGGGCTCATCTTAAAATTTCAGTTTTTCCGTTTTATAAGTCTCATTTTTATTACTTTCCATCACATGTTCAGATTTCAAGGTACATTTAAATCTCTGCATGCAAAAATTAAGATAAAACACACCAATGCATGTAAATCTTCTTGGTCATTTATTGGGCACGCACGCATGCATTGCAATTAATGCATTGGTAAACATAATTTTTCAAGAAAAACAAGCGCATTAAGTGAGTACTTTTACAAACTACAAAAATCATTCCACCACTCACCATCTACCTTGGTTGGTGAGATTTTTGAATTGAGCCCTATAAACCAGAAGGGAGGGAGTGTAGCAGCAAACATAAATAGAAAGGACCAGGAGTAAAAAAAAAGTCAAAACATTATTATAAAATCGATGATTTTGAATGGATTGATGTGGGTCTCCATCCCATTGTTCTTTCATTGTTGTTGTTAGATAATAAAATATCAGTGTCAACAACAAAATGCACACTCCATCAAATACCAAAGGTTGCATAGGTTTTTACGATTTCTTTTTTTATTCTCAACTATTTCGATACTAATATAGCATCAAAATATAAATCCAAGGGTAGTTTGCAATAGAGAACATAGAAATACATAGTAAATCTAGGCACGCAAATGCGTGAGTCACCCAACTAGTTATGATAATTTACGCACCGCAGAGCTGATATACTATGTATAAACACCATGGTAACTTTTGACCTGGGAAAAGAGGTTGTTGAAAACGTACCCCTGCTAACTGTTGTGTAAATAGTGTGGTAATATACGCACAACAAACCTAACAAATTGGGCACAAATATCGTGTTAACTTTGACCAGGGAAAACAGTTGTTGAAAAATATACCCACGCTAAGTTTTTTTGTAAATAGCATGATCAATTACGTTGCACAGAGCTGATTAGACATGTACAAACACCATGATAATTTTTGAATGGGAAATAGTTATTGAAAACATACCTCCATAACTTCTGTGTAAATAGTATGATAATTTACGGACAACCTACCTGACAAGTTATGCACAAAACACCATGGTAACTTTTGACTAGGAAAACAGATGTTGAAAATATACTCACGGTAGTTTTGTGTAAATAACATGGTAAAATATGCACCGCTGACCTGATAACACACGCACAAACACTGCTGTAACGTTTTTGACTAGAGAAAAATGTTGTTGAACACATACCCTCGTAATATATGTGTAAATGGCAGGGTAATATACACACTGCAAGGACGATAACTTATACACAAACACTGTAACTTTGATCAAGGGAAAAAGATTTTGAAAACATACCCCCCGATAATTTTTGTGCAAGCAACATGGTAATGTACACACCGTACGCGTCCTAACTTACTTAGCCCAAGTGTGGTAAACTTTTACACGAGAAAAAGTCGTCGGAACATACCATTTTGGGATCTAGTTTCTAAGATCTCATCGCGATGAAATTTTTATGTGTTAACGGATTTTAAATCAGACCAATGGTTTGAGCTAGAAAACATTTTGAATTTTCAAATTAGGGAGAATATATGATGACATCACCTTTTGTTCTATAGTGCATGTGGAGAGAAGGTTGGAGGAACCACTTTTATACCCCGGTTATTTCTGTACAAACAACATGGTAACTTATGTACCACATGTGTGATAACTTACAAAAGTCTAGGCATGGTAAATTTTGACCCAAAAAAAATCGCTAGAACATAAACATAGGATCTAGTTTTGAAGGTCTCGCTCCATGATTTTTTTTATTTGAAAACATCTTTTGAATCTGACCGACGGTTTAAGCTTCAAAACATCAGTTTTTGTACTCTAGTGTATGCATGCATGCATATAATAAGAGAACGAGGTGCACATGAGAGGCGAGAGTTATTATTGTACATGCATTCATGTAATTACAAGGGAGAGAGAATCATTCTAATGCATCTATGCATGTAATTAGTGGGAAAAGAGATCGTTTAGATCTACCCCTACCTGCCAACCGTTTTGCAGTTAGTGTAGTCCTTTTCTCAATAAACTTTATCAAAGATAGAGATGTTTTATTTAAAAAAGTAATACATCTTATATTTTGGAATGGATGGGGTATAGTGGGATCATATCCTAATGTGGCTATGTTCCGAGGAGGGAAGTTTACAGGAAATTCTAAAAATTTCAGGTCGGTTTTTTAAGCATGGTAAATTAAACTTTCTTTATGGCATATGTCCCGAGCATTGCAATTTTCTTCATCAAGCATGATAAATCCTGGCAAAAATACTAAACGTGTCTGCATTTTTCATGCTTGCTGAAAGGAATTGCCAAGCTCGCGACGCGTAATTTTCCAAAACTTCATTTTTTCCATAAAAACATTCATTTTGTCAGACTTAAAAATCTGACATCAGATTTGTAATAGAGTTTATTCATTATGTTTCATACACACTCAGGATCGAATGCCTTTTAATGTATATGGTAGTTACCCCAAAAAATACATGGTAGTTAATCGATACTAGATTAAAATTTCCGAGTAGTGACACTACCCTTGTTAAAAGTTGAATTATAGTTTTCGTGCTGAACTATCCTTCTATGTCACACAGGATTTTGGGAGGTCATTGTAGTGGATACGTGTCCATTTGGAACTACGAGACCCAGGTACATACGTTTCTAACTGGCATCCATTTTTTCATTCAAACAACAAAGGAGAGATAAAACTGCCAATTGGATATTCAACATTTTGTGTGGAGTAAGGTCTAGCAACAAGATTTTAAAGCCTGCTTCACAAACGTATTTTTCTAGGCTGTATATGGTTTTTTATTTGTGGCAAAGGCTGTATATGGTTTTGATTGCTTCTTTATGTTTAATTTTTGTGTCCAGCCCATCAAGTGCGACCTATTGCAGTCGTGTGGTTCTTGTTCCAGTTTTATTTGTCCATTCTTCTTTTTCTTTGTTCGATGCGAAAAGAATATCCGTACGTGTTGTTGGTCGAATTTCCTTCAGTGGTTTTTCCTTCTTTGTAGCGTTATATTTTTTGCGTGATTCTTCCATGTAGTTGCCTGCACGTATGTTCTTCTTTTTCTTTTTCTTTCATTTTTACATGATTAAATAATTTTTGCAGTTCATAACTCTCGTATGCATAAATATATAGATATTTCAACTAGAAGTATACATGTACAGTATTGCAGTTCGTACAAAGCACATAATGCACATATTAGTACGGCCCTTCCACTCGGTACTTTTATAGTATTGTAGTTCGTAGAAGCACATGATGCACATATTTGTCCAGCAAAATGAACAACATAATTTGATTATATCGAACCAAAATTTGTGAAAGATACACTACAAATAGTATAATTTGGTCTAGATATGGGCATAACTCTAATAACAGTACTGCAAAACAGGTTAGCAGTGGCGGGCGAAAAAGGCCTACCAGTGGCATCACGCCTGCTACTGGTAATTTTGCTACCTGTGGCGGGCGCCCGTATTCACCCGCCACTGGTTAGGCTGGGTACCAGTGGTGGATGTGTATATTTACCCGCTACTGATAAGGATTGGTACTAGAGGCAGGCACTTTTTCCCTCCCTGCTCTGGTACAGTCTCCAGGACGCAAGCAACACGATGCCACAACAGATGTGATGCAAGTTAACTATCAATAAATAGGACCACATCACATAAAACTAACGAGAGTAACTTATAACAATAAAACATAAGTAAACAATAAACGAGTAACAAACAATACATAGTCAACAAATTAAGTGTTTGTCTACATAAATAACACAATCGGGAAGTGTGTAGTCATGTAATATCTTGGTAGCTCGCTTGTCTTGCTGGTTCTGCTCTCCTCTACACACACATCAAGCATGCCTCTTTCGTTCGTTTGACTCATCTTCGCCGGCGTCGTTATGAAAGAACCAGGTTGACAAGATGACCTCCTTGTTTTTGACATATACGAACAAGCTCTGGATATGTTCGGACACTATGCCCGCTTCAAGCGGCGTGAATTGTAGGTATTGTCCCCATTTGACGACGTCTTCTTGCTTCTTGAACGATTTGACCAACTGCAGGAAGTCTTCGATGTGAAGGCAAACATAAAAGCCACATTTCAGACTAAGCTCCGGTTGCTGCTTGCGACACAATTGAGTGCTGTTCTTGAAGCATATCTTACCATTTCTGTAGTTCCTCCTCGGGATGATCACTTGGCTCAAATTCCAACTAAAGAGACAACCATCCAGAAAGTTTGCCTGGAGCGACCAATATTTATTTGGGCTCTTCGTGGAATCCATGAAGTAACAATTGGACCTTTGTGGTTATAGAACTACCAGAATCTAGTGGTCCCTGCGCAAACATGTGAAAATACCACGAATATATATGAACAAGTTTAGAAGTTCGTTATGTCAAAACATATATAAAGTAAAAAAACTACGAATGCATAAACCAGACAAGCATTTACTTGGTTCGGAAGGCCACGAGTAGTAGCCTTTGTTCTTTTATATTGCATGAAACACAGAAGGCAATCCTTCATGGACTTATTAGTAGTCTCATCGAGAATGTTCTCACTATTCATGAGAAAAGGGCCGGATATCGCGACATTTATAACATTCATGCGCATGGCCCCTCTGGCTTGAAAAGCGCCCATTAGCCTGATCAGGAAAATTTTGAGTTTATAGAAGCTGAACAGATAGAAGATTTCTTGGATAGCCACAAGTATTTTGTCCACATGGAACACTCTTCATAGAAACCGTAACCCGTTGGTACGTTCGCCATGTAATGTATTCGGTTAACGATGGCTCCTGACTTACGATTGGCTGGCTCCGAATCCACGCTGTTGTCATGTAGAATCTTTGTCTCAACCCTGAAGTCACCGTAGTGATAAGCACCTTGTTCCATGACCTAGGCTTCCATGGCCCTCTTGACAACAATTGTCGCCTCTTTATCAGCCCCGCCAGACTCCTGTCCCTCATCTTGTGCTTCTTCTTCGACACCGCTCGAATATTCTTTGGCATCGACGTCATCATATCTTGATGTGCATGACCTATTCCGAGGATCTTCCTGACATGAAGGCATCGACTGATCAATCGTCCATGCCTGCTCGGAAGATGTGTGTGTGTGTGTGGGGGGGGTGTCTCTAACCATCTTAGGCCAAATAAATGATAATAATAATAATAATAATAATGGGGTGTATAATAACTGATTATGTAATTGATTAAAAAGTTCCTGAAAAATTTCGTCATGACCTTTGCTAAAAAAAAGGACATATTGAGTGCTAGAAATTCGATGGAATGGAAATGAATCAACATTTGATCAAAACCTTGGAACTCATTTCTATTCCCCGAAAAAGAAGATGAGAAATGCACGAGCAGCCAAATGTTGCTTCAGGCCAGCACCACACAACCAAATATATATGCAAGATGGTCAGATGACCACCATCGCCACACAAATCATACCAATTTGTATCCATGCTAAATAGGAGGAGGAGGAGGAGCTCACCGATATGGTTTGTAGCTGATGTCGGGATCATAGAGGAATATGAGCCGGCGGCTGTGGATGCTCGGGGTCATCAGTGGATCTCAGGTGAGAAGAGGCCGGTCGAGATCAGGGTGAGGCATCGTGGAGGGGAGCCGACTAGCCGGGCGGGGCGGCGGAGCTTGGGTAGCCTAGGCGCAGGTGGATTTTGGACTAGGCGGTGGAGCTTGGGGCAGGGCCGGTGGAGGTCTGGCCGAGCTGCGGCGGCGACTGTGAACTTGGGCGCGTGGCAAAGGTAGAGCTCGGCGGAAGTGGCGCGTGTGTGTGTGGCCCATGTGGGGTGGGAAGATGAATGGATCAGGCACCAAAATTTTACTATGTCCTTCTTTTGATTTGGGGGGGGGGAGATGAGTTAGCAATGGTGGGCGCTATCCAAGCCCGCCACTGCTAGGTAGTTAAAAGTGGAGGGTGGTTTCTCGTGCGCGCCACTGTCATAACCATTAATGGCGGGTGTATCTAGCACCCGCCACTATTTTTTTGTTGTGTTTTTTTGAAGCCATATCAATTTATGTTTAGAGTTATGGTCCAATTTTGTCTTGAGTTGAAGGTAGACTAGCAGAAGTTTCATGTTGAATTTTGGAACTGGTTTGGGCTAATTATCTATATTTAATGCATTGAATGAATTTCTAGCAATTTAGTGTCTATAAATTGTATATAATTTGAAAAACATGTAAATGTAGTCTGAAAAGGATGAAACATAGCATGGTGTCGCGGTATAACCTCTATATGTTGTGGTAAAATGTTGAGAGGGTTATGGAAAACTTGTAATGTACTTCTCTTAGAAATGGACGAGTCTATGGGTGAATATCAGAGTTTCAGAGGGAGTGTGTGAGGTTTGAAGGCGAACTCTTTTTTATAACTTGGCCTTAAATTTTTTTGTATGTTGAATCTACACAATTTAAGTTCCATTTAATCATTTGGGACCTTTTTGGGTCAGTTTTCTATATTTATTACATTCAATGAATTTTTAGGTATATTTCATGTTCGTAAATTCATATGATTTGAAAAAGATGTAAACTAAGTCTAAAAATGATGAAACTTGGCATGGTGTCATGTTATCAC